>CCAG010001365.1:0-87832 GCA_001077435.1 Glossina morsitans morsitans
TGTAATTATAGTTTGAATTGCAAGGCAAAGCTAAAATATGTGTAAATAACTTGGAATTGCGCGGACTCATCAAAATAGCAGAAAAAAAATACATATGTAGTAGTGACACTGAAATGACAAGCGAGCTCTTTTGCTTACACTTACTCTTAACAGACGTAATCGTTGTGTTTGCAAGTGGAGGTTTCAAATTTGTGGCTACTGAGTTTGCAAATAAGCACATTTGTGCGTGCTTGCGTGTGTACATGTATATGGGTGTGCGCGTCTATAAGCGCGAGCATTGTTAAAAGGATATGTGTAAGCAAAATTTACTTGAACGTATATTGTCGTAGTAGTCTTTGTAATGATTGTGTTGTAATTGCTTCATTGCTGCTACTGCGTTTTTTGTTTTGACGCTACTTTAATTACTATCCCTACTACTACCACTAGTACTACTACTACTATTACTACTACTACTACTACTACTACTACTACTATTACTACTACTACTACTATTACTACTACTACTACTACTACCACTACTACTACTATTACTACTACTAATACTGCTACTGCTACTGTCACTACTACTGCTATGACTGTTATTACTGATACGACTGCCACTCTTATAAAGAGTGTTGTTATTCTTGTTTGCCGCTGTTCCTTGTAATGTTAACGAAGGTAAAAATAACGATGACAACGCAACCATAATTATGTGTTTATATACATATATATACATATATATACTGTGTGTGCGTGATTATATCCATGCACCTCAATGCAAACTCATTCATTTGGTTTTTAAGCAAACTCACCAATGGTACATATTTTGAGAAAGGCATCAACTTAGAGAGAAGAAATATTTTGTCAAAGATAGAATATACAAACTTGCTGTGTGTAACAAATTACTTCTTACATTTTCAACATTTTCTGCGCACCGTGAAACGTCTGGGCAACGATTAAGCATACTTTCCTACGGGAGACTAAGTATTTTTTTCTTTATTGCAATTCCGATACTAACGTCTTGGCAATTGTAAGTGTGCGTTGTCAAGCACTGTCGTTGTATTGTCGTATGGTTTCGCTTAGGATTTTTAATGAACCAATGTTTTTTGGTGGCTTAAGAGTTTACTCTTATTTGTCTTTTTATAACTTGGTATTCGCACCTCCATTAGCTAATATTAATATTGTTGATGATGATACCACAAAATTATGTGTTGAAGGGCATGCTATGAGCAAACATAAATGTACATCTGTTCTGGACTTCACTAACATAATAAAAATGATTTTCTGCTTATTTCATTTTTGTTTTTTTTTTCGTTACTCTACACTAACTTAGTTCCCAATGTATATACATATGTCTATATATATATATATATATATACAAATGTATAAGAGTTTAAATGAAACTGTGCATATGTGTGTGTCTGTACTTGTTATTTTCATTTTCTTTCATCATGATTTCATAAACGCGTGTGCAAGGACACTTATATCCATTCAATGCGTATATGCTTCCATGTATTAAAAAGGATTTTATACGATGGTGTGTGAAGGTTATATATATCCTTTCACACACGCACGCACAGTAGACATACATACATATATATATGTATATATATATATATGTATATGTATATATGTATATATATATATAAAGGTTTATATATCACTAAAAGTCATTCTACTTGATTTTGTTGCAATTTTTGTTCGGTTTATTTTGTTTTTTGTTTGGTTTCGCAAAACTTTTGCCCATAAATTGCGTTCAATGGTATATAAAAATTTTTATTTATGTATAATTTTCATTTTATGATTATAAATGACATTTCATTTGTATTATAATGTTTTTAATTAAAACTCATAAAATACGTTTTTCGGCCACAATAATTCATTGCGTTAAACAATTGCTTTTAAATGACCAAAAATGCATTTCACAAAGGACTGACAAATGGTTTACTCGTCCCTTCTTTTGTTTCGTTAGGGCGGAAAAATAGAATTAGAGAAAATAATTTGTCCCTCCCTGAAATATGTATTTAATTGAAAAGGCAAATCGTGCCTAATGGCAATATATAAAGCTTCAATAATAAAAATTCCACGACCACTCGAGATGAACATATAAAATCTATGGGTTTCATATTCTCCATCATCCAAGCAGGAAACTGGAGTTGTTCCTCATTTGCGATACTCGAAAAAACACATAAGTGATATCGTAGAAGATATGCATCTTCGCTCGTCTTTAACAGGGTTCAAATAAGGATGACAATAACTCATCTTTGGGTTGGTGCTCACAGACGCGCACTCGCGCATACGCGCATCAAGGCAAGGTAACGTCCAATACCCCATTGAAGAAAGACAACCAAATGGCTGAAGGCCAAAAACCCATGACAGAGGCCCCGATGGATCCCAGCTAAGTGTCTCAGGGGCATTAAGACAGCCCAATAAAGGCAGCAAGCCGAGCAGATTGACGGAAAAACCTCGAATAGGTGAGGTGGATGAAGTACCTGCAATCACAACGCAGATTAACGAAACAAGTCGCCGGTTGCTAAGGACATCCACAACGGCACTGCAAAGTTAGTGATCAGAAATATGTGCAGATTTATTTAATGCATGCCTGAGAGAGCAAATTTTTTCTGATAGCTTAATAAATCAACGACCCTGCAGTTTATAAACTTACCTGTCCGCTCGCTGCAATGGGCAAAGCCTACGAACGAATAATTGGGAATCGAATAGACAAGGCGTTAGACAGCAACGGAGGCGTGCTTGAGTGTCAATTCGGATTCGGAAGGAAAAGATGTACGGCAGGAAGATCGGGAGCGAAGAATACTGCCTTCTTGTGACAATGGATTTTAAAAATGCCTTCAATTCCGCGGACTGGGAACATTTAACCGCCGTAATGGAAGAACGCATTTTGCCACATTACTTTGGTAAATATTGTGGGCACAGTAGAAAACTCCTGCAGGCAAGCGAACAGACCGAGAAAGCGAAGTACGCCTCATGATTCACTGTTGAACACCATGTACGATAACAACTTCCGTCTTCGAATCTCAGGGGAACTTAAAATCTTGAGGTATGCAAATGATAGCGTCATGGTAGTGGTAGCGTAGCAACTGCAAGAAAGTGCGCTTCTGATTAATAAGCGTGTCGAGATGATACCCGACACACACACACACACACACACAAACACACACACGTACATACATACATGTATTTTATTATAAATCACATATTTACATTTGGCAGCTTTTTGCCCGCGAACCATACTTACATTACACTTATAACGCATTTGTAAGCGTGCTCTTAGAACTTGTTGGCTGAATGATTTACGAATTTCATGTAGAGAACTTATTGAAAGAAAAATTAGAGGAAGCTCTCAAGTTGCTTTACAATTCTTGCGACATTAAGTAGTAAAAGTAGTAAGTAAGTAAGTAAAAAAAGCGTATTTCGCGAGGTCTTCGATGCATATTTATACGCACAATTAAAGTTTAGCATTATTAGTATAGACGGCGTAGCAATTGCAAAAAAAAAAAAAAATAAATAAATAAAAGAACAAAACAAAATGTTGTTGTAATTAACGAGCGTTGAACGATTCGATTTGTGTTACCCAGTCGAATATTAAAATTGACTTTCATTTAATGCAATCACATGCCATCACAGCACAGAATTTCCAAAGGACACTTCTCTACACATAGCCACTGATGCACTGAAATAAAATGTGATTATGTAACTTAACTTAGCACTTTTACTCCACTAACAACAATCGCTATTAAGTGTTAACCCCCTCTAAGAACATTTGTCAAGACGATCTAAGAAGATTTATCGAAAAGTTTTTCGCTTTGTGTTAGTGACTTAAAAATGGTTAGTGTTCTGCTAATACTTACATGTATCCTCCGCATAAATATATTAAACATAAGCCCAAGAATTAATCGCTTGCTGCCATCGGCTTAAGCAAGTTATTTGTTGTCACTAAAGAAAATCAATGGACTGTTGGCTGTTATTCTTTATTACTGAGTTTTATTAGCTTGGAAGTAGTTTCGGGGTACTTTGATGCCATCTCATCGTTATAAAAATCGCTTATACTATGAGCTTTTAACAATTTGTCCAGATAATCAATGCATAAATTGAAATGAGAAAGACAAGAAATGAAAATGAAGAACGAAAAGCCTGGTAAGTATAAATGAAGTAGCAACATGAACTAACTATCTTTGATCTGGAGATTACGTGGAACTTTACTAAATTTATCTGAAAAATTTTCGACTTAGGAAAACTTTCCGGTTTGCAAAATTCGTTTATACTCATCAACGCAGGCTTCAAGAAAGAGAAAACAAAGTTGCTGTTCATTCGATTGACTGCCGATTTGACTGTTGTTTCATCGGTTGTCACATATCTGATGAATAAAACGTTTTTATTTCGCCAAAAGTGCGTTAAACAGCACCAAACAACGCACTTAACCGTCAAGATGTTGCTGCCAAAGTCAGCAAACGCACCACTCACTTCCATCGGAACTTTCGCACGGACAAATGTGCATGCAAAGTACTGAATACACTACCTTCTGATAACTTTAAAGGGTCGCTTATCTCACGTAATTTCATCTTTCAGTTTTCCGAAACTAATATCCGAAATTTGTTGCTTTTGAGCTACTCGAGGGTTCAAAATCATCGATATCCATACAACTTTTAAATAAAGTCAACGACGTAACAACAGTAGTCTCCATAACACCGTAGGCGGTATTTTGATGAGAAAGAATACCGGAAACCATGTTTTTAATCAATAAACGAGTTTCGCATTTTTCCTTTGCTTTGCAAGCTTTTACAGTTACAAATATAGCGTCACCAAAACAAGCGCAACCTGTTAACCTGTGAAGGCCTTTACTATTCAGATATCATGATGGTCTGTCAACAGTGTCGCCACAGATGTGTTAGACCGAAGATTTATTGAATGATGTTTGATGTGTGATTGCTGAAAATCACCTAACAACGAAAGCATCTCATCTCGCTAGCAAATAAAAAGATCATTAAAAATATACTTATTTGGTAACGTTGCAGCGCGACATCTAGAGTCTCCCATCAGGATAGGAATTCGGTATCAATTCGTATACGTATATGATTTTTAATATTTATTCTGTGTGAAAACAAACGAAAATCATCTTTCGCCTTGTCGGAAGTAGAATATGAAAGTATTCATTTTTTCTTAACACATATTGAGCACAAAGCTTCATATTCATAAAATATATTTTATGTGCGAATATCTGCAACGAGCATTTGATAACACACCCACATTATTGTATACATATATATGCAAAATGTAAATTCGTATTAACCCACCTCAAGCCATATATATAGAAATTAAAGCTTACCATACGTCGGTATTAGTGGTGTCAACATTTCTACACACAATTTTTGTAATTTCTGTACCAGGTAGCGTAAAACAGAAGGATAATACAATAACGTAGTTACGCATATGGCGAGTACCGAGAATATTTTGATAGCACTTCAAATCACCTTTGCCTTATTTCCAACCGATATCCTAAGACTTTGATCGAAAGTTGGTATTTATTTGCTAATCCGATCAAGCATTTTAAAGTATATGTAGAGAAATTAAATTTAGTTTTCTGAAATGCTAACGTTAGCATCACTCTCGCTTACGCATACATAATAACGCTGCAACACATTAGAATACATGTATAAATGCATGAGTGTGACAAAATTTTTAAGGTTATATAATATGCAAAATATTCTGTTAAAAGCTTACGAACAATATAAAAAAAAAAGCTTAAAACCGTATGCATACATATGCATAAGAAAAAAAGAAAACAAAAAAAAGAAAATAAACAAAGAAGAAGAGAGATACACACATGCACACACTAAACAAACGCATACGCAAACGAAAACATTCACATCTGTACATGTTTGTATTAAACAATGGCAACTGTGTCAGCTTACACCCAAAATACTATAACTCTAGAGCAAAACCACCATTACTTTTACTATGGAAGACAAAAGGACGACTAGAAAAACTGTAGACAACTACAGAGATATGTATGTAAATGAAAATACCAAAGTACAGCTGTTTGTAAATTAAAGTAACAATTTCTACAAATATTCATATATATATATATATATATATATATATAAGTAAGCGTACAATACATTCAGCATAATATGTATATCCTATCCTGTACTCGCTATAGTTGTATATAAAAGACCGAAAGAAAAAAAGCAGTTGCAACATAGAAAGCTTTGTTGTTATTCACCCCGAACCACAGAGTCAGAGTTTAACAAGCAAAACGTAGACGTAGACATATATATATATATATATATACATATATATATATATATACTTAGTTATATATGTACATTTGTGCGAAAAGGAAAATTTGTGGATATTCTCTTGGTTTATTTTTTTTTTTTTTTTTTATCTTTTTTGTTTTTTCCTTTTATGTTTTTCGAAAACATGCAAACAATTAAAGAAAGACAATGTTTGCAGACATTTAAACTCATTGTCAAAACAAATTTGTATATGCCCGTAAATATATGCATATGTGTGTATTAAGTAAATGCATAATATGCATGTATGGGTAGATGATATGCTTTTGCTAGAATAAAATCTACTCATCGTTTTTGTTTTTCCTTCTTTTTGTTGCTTACCCAACATGCTTTATTTTATAAAATTATTTGCATAAGACATTCTAACAAGTTTTATAAGTAAGACCACTATTGTACAAGCAGAAAGGCCATGTACTCTATACAGGGCTTAAGTTGAATTTTATTGATTACAAAGATATTTATTTCATATAATTATGTTCATCAATTAAAAAGGGTGATGCATTATTCATTTTGCGAACTTCTATATAAATATTATGGACTATAATGTTAGTTCGGCGTTTTTAGTCTTCCCAATCATGTTACTAGTTATAATATAAGTACATCGGTTTGAAGAGTACGCGCGAGCACAATAAAGTAAATTAAGAGAAAGTTTATGAAAAGTGAACCTGCTTTGCTTTAAAAAAATTTACAGTAACATGTGAACCATGAAATTAAAAGGTGAAGATTTTAAGTTACATTTTACTGTTGCATGTGTAGGTATAAGTGCGAAAAAAAAACAATATTTACATTCCGATAACGCCTTGAAAGTGATATGCTATATAGTTAGGAAATTTTGAAATCTTTCTTGATCATCACGCATGAGGTGCGGTCACCTCATAGGAGAGATCATATCTGAGCGGCTTGTCAAATATTTTATATTCTATTATTATTATCTCTGAAGAGAGCTGACGCAGCTTATAATTGTACATATTAAGCATTAGCCTAACTTCGATTTAATCCGTAAATCTCGTCTTCACCTCCCGTTTTCGTTTGAACAATCAATGATAACAACTTTTTGCGGTTGGCTAGAAAGTGGAAGATTTCTTATTCTCTTAATCAAATTATAAACGCAAACACATAATCGCTTAATCTAAAGAACGTCTTCAAAGTTAAGCAAAAAATAAAACGTGAAAGAATGACTTGCTAGAGAATGTCTTGAAAACAATCAACGCAATATTATGATGTGTGCACTATCCAATAATCATATGCGACATTTGCGACAACAACACTTAATTTCATTGTCTACCAACAATTATGCTTTAATATATAAAATAAAGTTCAATGACAGCGCTTTTTCGTTCCTCTCATATACATTCAGTCTGTGAAATTTAAGGTATTTGTATTTTTGAATTCGTATAATACGTCCTTCGGCATTGTCAGTAAAAGCCAACATTATTTGCTGTAATAGTTAAGGTGAGATCGTAATAGAAGTCTACATTCAACAGATTCGTGAATAGTGACGATATCCGTATATTACCCTACGTATTTATTGAGTGATCTCTTTCTAAATTAAATTTTTCTTTCTTTAGAAAAACGAAAAGAAGACGTTACTTTGAAATGTGAGAAAACTAATTAAATGTCAAATTAAGGGAAGGTTTTGGTCCGTCTTCTAATTCGTAAATGAAAAGAACGCTTAAGGATTGAAGCCAAGTAGCATATTTTGAGGCATGACTTTTATATATGTATTTCGTTGTGCTTCTAGCTCTCTGTCGTTAATACACATATTCTTCCATTATTGACGGGTATTTAAAATTCGTTAAAC
The DNA here is from genome assembly GCA_001077435.1 of Glossina morsitans morsitans. Lineage (NCBI taxonomy): Eukaryota > Metazoa > Arthropoda > Insecta > Diptera > Glossinidae > Glossina > Glossina morsitans. Next base: position 8,095 of record CCAG010001365.1, read on the forward strand.
AATTGTATCCTTAATATTTCTCAGTATTTGTGGCCACATTGTTGTATGTGGGTAAACACAACAAGTTTTGTGTTTAGGAAATATTTTCAAAATCTTTCTCGCCTCCATATATGAATTACAAATCGTTTACATAGCCTAGCGTAGCAATTGTTTCATACCGTTCGTATGTGTAAATGCTATAAAACCCAAAGAACATGCATTTAATTAAACTTTAACAGCAGACAAACATTATGCATGGTTTGTGTGTGCTCTTAGTTATTCCGTAGCATAGAATGCGTACAAATTTTGCACTGAAAAAATATGAAGCAAACGAAAAGAAAACAAAGAAAAAAAAAAAGAGACAGGAAAAATCTTAAAGCATCATTGAAACGGAAAGGCGGAACTATATGACAAAACAATAATTTATTATGTAAGAAAATTTTAATGAATTCTTAATAAAACGTTTACTTATGTTATGTTAGAAGCGGTTAAGACACATTTGCCCATAAATTCCTGTAAACAAAAGCTTAAGTTCCGGTGTATTTAAAATTTCCATTGTGTGTCAAAAATAAACAAATAATGAAAACAAAAGGGATATATTTTAATTAAATGAAGTCCTTACATAAAATTTCACATCTAAATAAGTAAATAAGTGTGCGTACGTGCTGATTATATTATATCAAAATATTTTGTATCTTCATTCCTCATGTTTATATCCTTACCCCTAGCTATGCACACGCAAATGTACGTTACTTTTTTGTTTTTGTTTTTTACATATATATACTGTTCTTATATACGCCAGCGTATGTATGCGTAAAAGTATGTGTTTTGCAAAACCTAGAAAGAGCATTGGGCAATAGGTTTCCTTTAGCTTTCTTGTCATACTCGTAAAATACATTTCATGATAATCCTGTAATGTCATGTGTCCTTTAGATTTTCTTCTGCTTTTTTTCGCCTCTCGTTTTTAATTTCAACTCAAAGCATCCTCTCGGCTTAAAAAAAAAAAAAAGAAAGAGCGCAAGAGGAAGAACAAAAAATAGAAAACATTATAATATTATATTTCATTTTATTTATACTCTCAACTACTTCTACACACAGAGATTTACTTCATCAACATACTCACCGAATATGTTCGCGTACATATATATACGAAAGTAAATATAATGGAGTGAATAAGAAAAAAAAAAAAAAAAAAAACCGCTTAGTAACCGATTTAAGTATTATTTTGCATACACTGATGCGGTTTACTCTTTCCTCGTTCCTTAGTCTCTCTCAATGAATACATTGAAGAATACCGGCGCCATTCAGCTCATAAACATTTCCTCATAATTTTAGTTAGTACACAACGTACAAACCACCATTAGAATACACGAAATTCATGATCGGATCTTTTTCGCAATTTTGCTTCGTTTATATAATAAAATCTCCTTTCATTTCTTAACCAAGCGTTTCGCATTCGTTAAGATTGACATAACAAGCAGTGAAAACCTAAATGGCTGTGATTAACATTTGCATGCTTTGCATTGTTACATCATTTTATTTAGGCCTCGTACTCTACGTACTAACTAACGTCTTCGTTTTAAGTGAAACCTATAGATTATACAAATTTTTCATTATACTATATATTTGCGTGATTTATTTTTTCAACTTTTCTATACATAATTTTTTAAGGTTTTCTTCTTCTCAATATTCATTAACTTTACCGTCAAAAAGTAAAAAAATAAATAAATAAGTAAAACAATCTCAATGTATATTTAAGCTTCTGTCTTCTCTTTTTCCATTTTTCAGGTAAGTCCCGATTGATATAGCATAAGAAAATTACCTACGCCCGCGTAAGTAACAAATCTCATATGATGGTTATTACATATTTAAATAATAAAAACCGATAAGAAAGCTATATATATGCCTTAGGCATATGGATGCATTTTGAATGCTCCTATATAAATATATGTAAAGACTTTTTATTACAATTTTTTATTATTACAATTTTTTTTTATTACAATTAATTTTCATGCAATTGAAAGAAACGAGCACCAGCAACCAGGGATATCGGCCCGAACCAAAGTAACATATATGTTTCTCATGCGCATACATACAGTGAGTCTCATTAATATTCTATTTTTTCGCTCGAAAAAAAATGAACGCTTGTTAAACCGAGTCCATTATCGAAATATAAAAGTTTATTTTTCTATTTCGCACTACTAAGGAATACGTATTGAACCATAAAAAGGAAAACCAACAAACAAAACACAATTCTAGTAGAGAAGAAAATTAAATAACTTCAAGCACTCAAAAAACATATCGTCATTAATATTGGTTTTTTTTTTTCATATAAGAAAGGATACGAAGAAAAGAAACCGCGTAGTTTGTATCATTTTTCTTGTGTAAGAAACACATTGCTCTTGCTCTTGCTCTTCTTGTAGTCTGTTTTGCAGATCTTGGACGGAAGAGATTAACTGTTTTCGCGCACGGTGATCTAATTCATCCCATATATTTTTGGGGGGATTCATGGCTGGTGATTGGGGCAGCGGGTGTCGTAGTTATATAAGAGTCATTCTTGAATTAAGCGGAACTTATGCTTGCGGTCGTTATCTTGGTACAATTTGAACCTTTCTAAAATACCAAGTTTATCCGCACTTTCATTCAAATTTTCCTTCAATATCCTCAAATAATCCTCCTTGCTTAGAATGCCATCGATACATAACAAGTTGTCGACACCATTGGCTTCGATGCATACCTAAACTATAATATGGCCATTGCCATGCTCGCCATAAGCCGTTGGTATAAGAACGTAATAGGAAGCTAGCTCTAGCATTTGCCTAGAAAAACTCCTAATTCTTGGTGGAACAACTTTCAACAACAATTTGCTCTCATCGGCAAATATAACGAAACAAATGCACTTAGAAATCTGTTTTCTCGCCATTTGCTGTTTGCTTTCTTCGTATAATTCCTTATATGAAAAGAACCCAATATTAATGACGCTATGTTTGTTGAGTTCTTCAAGTTATTTAATTTTCTTGTCTACTCGAATAATGCTTTGCTTGTTTGTATTTTTTATTTTAATATGTATTCTCTGGTAGTGCAAATTAGTAAAATAATTTTTATGTTTGGACAATGGACATACAATGGGTTTAACAAGCGTTTAGCTTTTTTTAGAGCGAAAAAACCCAATATAAATGAGACTCACTGTATGTGTTAAAAATATTGCTATGTTTTATATATATATGTATGTTATATGTATCACTGTCTATTATTTATGTGGAAACGTATGGAAGGTATTAGAATTATAAAATATTAAGCTAAGTATCACACAACAAAAAAATCTTATTATCTAAGTGAAGAGGTGTGATCGGTTTGTGGCCGAAGTGAGCGCTTCTTTTTGAACCACCTTAGATAATGGATAATATGGATAAATGTCTGATAAGACGATATTGATTTTAATACGAGAAATCCTCTTTAATTAGAAACTTTTTACACAAAGTTCCAAGTTAAAAGCTTTTCCAATACGACGATGAATGCGATACGGTCGAAAGTTTGTACAACCTCAAGCACTAAAAGCATTGCTAGCAAAATAAGCGAAATGCAACAGGCGGTCAATAGTTCCCTGGCCTTTTCTAAGACTAATTGAGCTGCCTCTTGCCAAGCATCAAGATAGCCTTTTTGCAATGATTTATTCACGGAGTTCTTCCATGCATGAGAGTAAAGAAATTGGACGATGTCCGTTAAAGTTTATCTTGGTTTAAGGATCGCCACTCTTATAGCCGTTTTCGAATTTTGTGGGATATGATCTTCTTCTACGGTGTCGTAGGATATTATTCTGTCGAAATCAGGCGCTTTTCCTCGAGTGGCCGATAGAGAAAACTCCAATTTATTTGCGGCGGTGTGGATTGGCTACCTAATGATTTTAGCTGGAGGAGGAATGTTTAACGCATGCTGTGAGTGAGTATTGTTTGAAAGTAAAAATTTTGGACTCTATGAAAGTAAAGGAAAAATCAGGGAGACTCAGTAACTATTGCCCGGCGGAAAAGTGTGCTATGTTAAATGGATCTGTGATTGTTGAACTTTATGTCTTGATCAGGTTAACGGTAACATTCGAATTTGAATTATAGACTATCTTCATTTGGAAGCATAACTTGTGCGGGGAAGAAAGAGGGTTAGTAGACATAGTGAATTCATCAAAACTTGTTCTCTTAGCGATCTTTCATTTCCACTTGAAAATATAGTTCTTTCCTTTATTGGCTTGCATATTAGCAATTGACCGGCCTCTTCGATAATTAGCCCACGCTCGCTGCTTAATTCTTCGAAGAAGAGAGTGTTCATGTTTGCACCAGAAGACACGTTTACGGTGGTTTTGATCACTATGTTGTTGGGCTGGCGTGATATGCTGCAGTCAAAATAATTTTTTGTACCTTAGCCCTCTCGCAATTTGTATCCTAATGAATTGTGCATGTTTGTCGTTACCATCACACATACAGTGATAACTACACTTATGTCAATCAGGTTCGCTTGTTAAAAATGCTGGTTCAATTTTGAAGAAATAATGTAAGATATTGTAGCTGCATCGGGGCGTGCCGAAATTGATGATGATGATGTGGATCAAAATTGACCATTTCGTTTCTCAAACGATATTAGTCGAGCATAATAAAAAAATTTATATGAGTGAAAGTCCTTCTAGTGGAGAAACGGGGTGCGCAGTCGTCGTTTAACAAAGTTAAAAAATGTTCAACAGTTTTATTTCACGGATGTGAAATGGTAAAAATGAAATGCTACAGGTTCAACAACTTCACTCAATAATGAGGTGAGATCAGTTAGTGAACAAGCTTGACGACCTTGACTAATTTGCATGCAGGGAAAACCGATAAAAGTTGGGACAAAATCGTCGCAAAGTTTACCGAGTATACCGACCGACACCCGGGTTTTTCTTATTATTATTAAAATTGTTATAAACATATGCAGTAAAGCGTTTTAATATCAGATGTGGAGAATTATGACAAGCATTATGATAAGTTAAGATGTGTTTCTTGGAAGCATATAATGTGTAGTCACTGATCGATTGTTGTAACTCGTGTAGGTTCCTGTAATAAGCATTTACATTCCCTTGTAAACTCCTAATCATTGGGTATATCGCAATTATATAAATCAACGTACGATACGTACAAACAAAGAACATGCGTACAAAATACTAAATCTGCAATGAGTTACTAAAAATGCTGCTACACATTCGCAAGTATGGCCAATCCATCCCACACGGAGGCACTGCATAGTACGGATCAATTTCAAGAGAAGTAACCCCTTTGCTTACTTCAACAATTTAGCGAATTAGGAATCATGTCAATTTTTGTTATTATATAGGTAGGTAAATAACTTGGATGTTATTTTAAATATAAATAAATATAATTATTGCTAATATGTTCTCCATTGTTGAATGTAGAAGATGGATCGAATGAGTAACAGCAGGAAGATGTATCTACGGCTGATGTGGTTCATTTGTTTTATATTGAAGATGATAATAATTTCGACCGTGTTGTAGTATTCATATTATTTTGTTCTCTGGCGATGTCATCACACAGGCAAAGACTGATCATTTTTTTTGCGTGACTTGTAGCCATTGGTTAACACAATACCTAAAACAATTTATTAACGCGGCATGAGAAAAAAAGAGAAGACCAAAAAGCAAAGAATGCTCTAAGGAGCTACGCTTTTCTACTTAGGAATATTTATAATAAACAAGATCAAGAATGCAAAAATAATAACTTTTTAGCAAAACCGCCATTACACGTACCTAATATAACCTATGCGTATCATAATTTTTATGTCACATTTTTCCGATTGTGCAAGTTGAGTTGAGTGGTTGGATGGACATGACCAGGTCCGGTCAACTGCTTACGCTAATCGGGAATATGAGTTATAGGGCGCATGGCTGGCAAATCTCCATTCCTGTTGTACGTCGACTTACAAAAGTAGACGGACGAGCCAGTGTGATTAAATCACATCTCAATTTTAATGTTATAGAAAATATATACATTTACAAAGACATTTGATGACAGTTTAACCATATTCGGTACTAATTATAATGGCCTCGCAATCATTATAATTAACATACAATTAAGATATATTTACATATAGCTGCTTTATATTATATACATACTGCCACATACATATGTTTCACGGAAAATGTCGATATTTCTATTTTTGATTGTTTTGCAAAAACAAAAGTAGCATCACTATATAATATATATGTATATAAATATAAGTAATAGTCGGGATGTCATGAAACTTTTACACATTTCGTTTGAAAGCTGGCACTAGTTAAAAATTAAATAGATTCGTCAACATTGGCAACATCTGTATCCTCATCCTACGACCTTACTGAGTTATGTGCTACATAGACAGATATACATATATTCCGTGGCATGCTTATGATGAATACAAACGATGAATTGGCAAAATTACATAAGCAATAAAAATTGCACGTAAGGAGCCCTATTGCTTCCTAGATGGTAAATGCAAGCCATTATATTCAATTCAAGATGTCGTGCTTTTGCGATATCATTCACGCAGCACATAAAGTTAATAACAAGATTTTCTCACTTAAGGTTCCTTATAAAAGTGTTGCAGTTTACGAGAGAGGAAAGTCTTTATTATTACCTTACATTCAATCTTTTTGCTAGACGTTAACAAAGCGGGTGGCTTCAAGAGCGGCTTTAACCTTTATATAATACAGTTTTACACTCTATGCGTTGCAGGTAGACTCTAGAGATAAATAATTTTCAGGATAACGTTTTATTTAGCATTTAATTGCGAACAAGAGTTGTTGTTATTAAACTCACTCCTTTTATTTGGACTACTGATACCAGAGTGAATTTACGACAGTACGTATAGTATATGGATAAGGATTGTATTGAGTGAATTAGTTGTGTTGATTCAATTGTTCGTTTATTCCTGTATATGACTTAAAATGAAATTTAGCATAAATGCAAGGAAAGGGAGAAACTTTGTGTATTTCGACTTTAAAAGTGTTTGGATCTAAGTAAGACTTGAAATAATGATTTTCACGATCCATCATGAGGCACACCCGATCAATATATTCAACTATTAAAAGCAGATACAGATAGTAATGAAGTATTTATGAATGTCTTTACACTTACATCCTTACCCATTACACGAACTTGCAACAGTTTAAGAAGCGATATTTTCCTTAGAGCAAAAAATTGAACACATTTTTTCCTACATACATAAAACCGCGATTTGTTAATACATGGAGCTAAGATCACGTGTAGAAAACGTGTATATCTGAAGTTCTACCTTTCTTCCAGCTTGAAAATCTGGTAACAATGGGTAGTTGTAATAACGAGACTTATTGCAATCCAAGAATGTTTTTTCTAAAAACGAAAATGTTAAATTTTGTGACAAACGAAGCGCATTCCTCGGTAGCACTTTTCCTCAAGATATATCCTTGATGCAGCGTAGACGTATGGCCTGATGCAGGATGTCTGCACGCATCGATGGTTAACATGATAGTAAAACAATTTCAATTAATTGAAAATAAATTTTTTAAAAGTAAATTAAATGTTATCTGTGCTTAATTAAATCTTCTCTTTCAATATCTGGAAGTTGATTGAAAAAAGGGCTCACAGAATAGTTGGCCATTTGTCACTTTTTTTGCCTTGCAAACGGTGTAACAAACTCAGTATACTGTTATACAGGTGCGAGTAAAAATATTAAAATAATTGACATATTGAATAAACAAATAACCCGAGTTACTGTTATATATAACAGATTATGTGTGGGTTTATCAATTGACCATCGCATTGATGACCGCGGCAAAATTCAGTGGCAAGCAGCCCACAGTAACAGTATGTGTAATACATATGTAGACACACATAATATTTCACCTGGTTCATGCAATATTTAGTTGTCTGACTCGACGGCCGACTGACTAACCGACTCGCCGGCTGTCATTTATGCCTTTTGTGTTATTTTGTCAATGCGACAGCGTTTGCCAGATGTTTACATTGTTACAAATATGCTATATTAAATGTTGTATACATACATACATACATACATACTTACTTATCTTCACTTGAATGCATGAAAATCTATGAAATGAATTAAAATATTTTTACATTTCGTTATGAAAATTGAGGGCAAAAAGTGAAAATAAACAAACTTAATAGTAATACATAAATCTGTGCTAGTGTATGACCGCATAAATTTAATATTTTAAAAGATCAACAAAACTGTTAAAACTAAAGAATAAAAAAAAATTCATATGATTTTCAAGAGATTGTTACGGAAAAGAAAAACATTTAATCTCATTTCGTAAGTACATCAACCTAATACTTTTTTCCCTGTCTATGGCAAAGAGTTCAAAATCAAAAAAAGACAAAAATTAAATTCAACTGTAAAAATAAGCTTTTCGGTTCGCGCTTAGAAAAACGAAAATAAAATGCGTTGACAATTACATAGAAGTAGCTTCGCACGCTTACCTTCATATTCGGCGTCTATGTCAAAACTTAACTCAGGCACACGCAAATTACATTTAATTCCAATTACAAATACTATACAAAACCGCCACTACATAACACTACGCAGCACCATGAATGTGGAAATGCAACTGTAAATTGGTAAAGCAGCACCAGCAGCAGCCGCAAGAGCAACAGCAGTCCTGGCATAGTCTTACACTGCATTTGATTGCCGAAATTTTAATCCAAACATTTTGATTTGCTAATGGTTTTGCATTTAGTTAGTTGACTGTTGCTGCTGCTGTTGCTGACGTTGTTACTCTTCCTTCTATTGGTTGTGTAGTTATTAAAGTGTTAAAGATAACTGTATATGCGCATACATACATACATACATAAAATACAAATTCACTTGTTTTCCATTTCTACTTGAAAATGAAATCTAAACGAAAGGGTAAATTTTTGAAACGAACCAATTATCAAATGAATTTTCAAGTGAATGATTTCATTATTTTAAAAAATCTCTTCTTAAAGATTATTATTCTTATTGCTGTTATTGTTTTTATTAACATTAAAACTTTTTTTAAGCTGAAAGATATTTTACATCTATGTACACAAAGTAACACACTTGCGTAAGTGTGTACATATGAGCCGTTCATTGCCCAAACTGATAAACTTTGGTACTTAAATTTAGGCTTTTTCAACAAATGGAGTTAATCAATTTGGGCAATGAACAGCTCATATAATAGTTCATATTTTTGTTGAAAGTTATCCATGAACTGTTTTACGATTCTACAAGCCTGCCTCCAGACGATTCTTTCTTCTTTCGACTATCTTTTGCGGTTTTATTGTGATTATAATCGGAGTACATTTCATTATAATCCTGTGCATATCTTCAGCTATGGATGCATCGTTCGCTACGACATATCAGTGAACTTAGAAAAGTTCTTTATTCTGCTCCAATCTATAATTTAGGATCGTTCTTTCTCAGCCTATTGTAAATACCCCGTTCCGTGCCATGTTTCCGGGATGCATAATGCATGTGTGCGCCTTTCCCTAAGAGAACTGTACGGTCTTGTCACTCACTCGTTTGAAGGCACTATTTTTAGGCTACAGGCAACTGTATAACTTATCACATTAAAACGCGCACTACTCAGTTTTTGTGCTAAAAAAAATTACTTTTGCGGAAAGCTTTACTTTTCCTGCTTAAGTCGAAGCAAAGTACTGATAAATGCGTGCGAGTGATGAATAGTGAATGTGTACAAAATGCAAATAATCATGTTGCGGTGTTGGTGAAGCACTAACGTAAACGATAAAGTTGAATAATCGTGACGATCCCATTTGGGCGATCAGTTGGGCGCAGTGTACTACGGTTTGCTTCCACTAAATAAAAGGCACCACTACCAATAATAATTGATGTAATTGGTATGAAAAACGAAACCCTTTTCTCATTTGATATTGTTGGCGACAAATTTTCTGACGGATAGCTTAGAGGTACACTGGAGGAAGAATGCAATGAGAACTTCTTTTCTCGTAGACTATCGCTAAGGAGAAAATACAAACCAGCCATGGTCGACACTGCTTATGTAATGTCGAGAGCACGCAGCTAGCCCGCCATGTCAGATCTAGCACCTGACGCAAATATATCTTGAGGAAGGATAGTCCGGTTTTGACTAGCCGGGCGCATCGTAATGACCGAGGTTTTCATCATTCCTAAAGCAAATAATGAGTGAGGTAATGATAGGCCTCAATACTCCCCACAGTGGGTTTATTGGGCCATACACAATAAATATATCTGATTTCTCCAGTGCAGTTCAGACACCTAGTTTATAGGGATTGTCCATCTCTCTGGAGGGCGCCGATTACGTAAAATTAACCCGTGTACCATTGGGTGCCGTGAGGTAAACTTTATAATAGGTACTTACGTTAAACAAAAGTAATATTTGTTGGTATGCAGAAATTCATCTCCACTTAGCAAAATTGTTTTTCAGAATTGCTTCTTGAGCACTCATTGTGACTCCATGTGCAGTTGAGGTCATATCAGTTATCGCAAAGTTTTGAGGACCACTTATTAGATATTATTGCGTGTATTACCTACAACTTGTAAATGTACCGTTTTCTATGTATTTTATCTATGCTTGTGGGAAGGTCGCAGTCACACATACATAATCTGTTGCCATAATGTTGTCATAATACTGTTGCCAACAAAAGATTTTCAAAAACACTTGTTTTTTTATAAACATTTTTTTAAAGCTAACATGCTGTGTGAAAACATTCCTTTTATAAGACACCTTTAGAAACATTCCCTCTCTTCTTTTTTTTTTCAAATTATACGGTCCAATATTATTCTGCGAAAAGACTGCCGAGTACATGAAACACATTTTTTTTTTTTCTTTAGAAATGTGGCTTTTTTTGCACGAATATGCACTCACGAACCATACTTCTCTTTATAGAACCTTTTGGAAAATATGCGCGAGTCTTATGTGTACAAATACTTCAAAGACGAATATCTCTTAAAAAAAAAGACAAAAAAATCCGAAATTTGAACGTTCTTTTTAAAAGCACATCGAACCCGAACTTTCTTTCTTTAGAAATATTTTAGAATCAAGCGTTTTTGATTATGATCGCCCTGGAAACAAGTTAGGCCTTAGTCGAGACACAAGCCTTTATGCAAATAGAAGAAATAATTTATAAAACGGATTTCGAATTAAATTTTTGGTGAACTTCACTTTAAGTCATTAATATGAATGAGTCTTAAACTTAACTTTTCAAAATATTGTTAAACATTGTTGTTATCTGCTCTTCTTCATTTATCATGTCTGGAAGATTGCACGAAAATATGCCAATAAAGTTTGCCGTTGGATTTTATCATTTAAGCAAATATAAAATCACGAAAACGAAATCGAAAACCAAAAAAAAGTCAGAGAGGACAGAAGAGTCATATCAAAGGAAGACGAAACGAAAGCCACAAATGCATAGACACAGATAAGTGACGATGAAGCGCTCATGCACGTTCACATCCTGTATTAAGGATCTGCTACGGTGCTTGAGCGTAGACATACAGGTCATAACACGATTGCGATGGGAACTCAATAAGAATTTTTGCATTATTTCCATTTACTACAAACCCGGAGAATTTTCCGACTAACATTTCTTTGTGTTGTCTTCTCTTACGCAATTTATTTCCTAATAATATTATATTTATTTGACAATACTAACAATAGCAATCCGTTTAAGAATTTTTTAACAACCGCCATGCTTTCCAAACGAAACGCAAGCGAATGTTCAGATTTTCCGTTTTATTTTTGCGTCAACAGTCTTTAACTTGTTATCTCTCCTTACGCTAGTAATGTAAATTTAAAAGAAATGATGATGAGAAAAAGCAAACTAGGACTTTACTTTCATTCCAATAAAAAATAAACTTTTTTTTAATCTAATCTTTAATAAAAGAAAATCATGAATAAAAAAAAAAAAAATAAAAAAAGAAGAAGAAATGAAAAATCCAAGCTAAACATTTTTTTCCTAACGCAAGCAATTATCTGCGTAGTTTTTATCTCAACATCCGTTTCTTATTTATGTATGCATATACATGTGTATATGAATCTATATAGGGTTGTGTGAAAATGACCCGAGCTATTATTGCTGCACAATGACCAGCAACAAGAGCAGCAGTAAGTACAATTACACAAGACAATCTTTGTGTTTTTTAGGCCAGACGTTTGGGCTCAACATAGCCACCTTCGGATGTCTGACTCTTTCCAATATTTATTGAGCGACTCTGTAAAAACTTTGCAAATTTTATGTACCTGTATGTGTTTGACTCCTTTTTTTGTTTCTTTTTTTTTTTGTTATATGAGCTTTGTTGGGTTTATCATTAAAATTGCCGTTATTGTCGTCGTCATTGTTACGATAATTCTACGAATTGCTTTAAAATGTTTCTGTGATTTTATTTCTTTGATAATAATAATAAGTAAAGACGGAACAAGCAGCAGGCAAGTTGCGTTTTTCTTCTACCCACATCTAGCAAATAAACGGACGAATGGATGTACAAATAGATGGACGGCCAGATAGAGGAACAAACAGATAGATGAACTCACAATTGCCCAACCTGAGGTCGAAAGACGCAAACAAATATCCCGAGGAATTCCATCCTACTCAGCATTTTCATATATGCTTGTACATAACGTTCTCGGAACTCAACGTCGGGGTATTGAGAAAAAATATAACTATATGTAAATAAACCCTGTGATGTTTCTGTAAAGACAAGATTCCTTAACTGGGGTTCTCCTTGACCCCGATTCAATCATGAATTCATCGTCATACACCATCCGTCCTAATATAAAGCCAACAATGTCACTTTGAAGTGTTTACGCAAAGACGCCGATGTTGAACTTTTCGTTGTGCCTTTAGGATAGTTATGTTAAATAATGAAAAGAAATACAAAATATGGAGGATGAAAAAAAAAAAATGTTTTATCCACCAATTGCTTTTAGACGTCTTTCAAATCACCTTTCTAATGTAAGCTCATATCAAGCCACATTTACAACACGCAGAATTTGTAGCAGCCTTCATGTCGAAAGTGTAAAGGATATACAAGTTGATAGAAAAGTAACCTAACTCCACAAGGATGTGCTGTTGGAAGACGATTGCTTTACGAAAGTGCATAATAAAACTGTGAAGACATACGGACTTAACGGTGATCGATTGAATGCCATAGGTTGTTATACAATACATCATAAATGATTTAATATTTTCTGCTTACCTTACCTTAAAAAATTCCAGCTTATGAATAAGTACAACTAAATACAAATAAGATTGAGCTTCCGAAACTCTTTGGAAAAGCTAGCTCTTCCTAAAGAATCCTGGACTATGAAGAGTTCGACGGAATGAAACATACGGTTTGCTTGTTCCTTTCCTATGTTATGTAAATGTATGGACAAAAGGAAAATGCACAAAAATGCATTAGTGTGATAGAATGAACGATAGAATATTTGAGATAACACTTTCAACAAGTGGACATCAATATGTATGCAACACCCAGAAGAACTTGAGATAGACCCCCATTTTATTATACCGATTGATTCAAGAAATGATTCGGTCTAAGCTTGTCCGTCCGTCTTGTTTTCTAGTGTTCAACCTACAGGCCGCACTTTGTCACACATTTTGATGAAATGTCGTACATTGACATGTTTTAGCCCAAGGATCAACGCTACGAGTGCATCACTTTTACGACCACTTCCCATATAACGTCTTGTTCTGAAAAGGCGTCATGTGAATAACTGCTGGGTAATGTAGAGTGTTTATTGGTGAGCAGTGGCCCACTATTGTGTTTTTACTTAGTTCAAAATGACTATTTCCAAGAGCACCTACGGGCTTGCAGACTTATTGAATATTTTGCGCGATCCTTTCATTGTTTGTTTAAACAAAATAAATAACTTTATTTGTCAGCAAAAGCCATACTTTTGCTAAGTACAAACTCGAGATAGTTGATTGAGAGGACAAACGCAAATTTGTCTCCTCTTGATCTGGTGAAAAGAAATAGTTACGGTTTAAGCTCAGATTGGAAATTTACATTTTTACTTAAAATATCTAAAACCAATTTAAGATGATAAATGATTACTTTCATGCCATTCATGAGTAACAACAACAAAATTGGCATCTAGCAAGCCGATCAAAATACATTGAGTTTGATCAATTCAAAAGACTGTGACTTTAGTATAAATTTCAATATTGGTATTTCCCAAACTTATCCAAAATTTCAACGTAAAATTGTCTTTTACTGCCCAACTGACACACCCATAGTTATATGGTAATTATTAAAACTTATTTCAAACCAAATTTATTTTTATGATATAAATTTTTTGATGCGATATACGCACACTTTGCCCTGCATGCATAAGAATAACATAAAAAAAATTTCCCTAGAATATCTCATTATTATTGTTTTGACGATCAGATGCGTGACAGGCATCACTTTGATACTAAGATGAGAATGGAATAGATATTATCAAATGGGAAATCGGGAACTAAACGAAGAAAGTGCTGTTAAATCTTATAGCCATTTTGCTCTGCTTAAGAAGAGTTACTGCAACTTTGGTAAGAAATCGGTTTTCGCATTAGAAGAGGTTCGTCTGTAACGGAAATTAAGTTAGGATCTCCTCGTTTACACACAATTTAAAAAAGTAAAATTTAATAGTAACTTACACTTAGTCTCGCCGCACATTATTTCCCTGATATCTGCCACTGGAACATTTATTGTTACGTGTAGATATGGGAAGAACGTATTAAAATGAATATCAACGTCATTCATTGGCAATAATGTGAAATGTTAGAAAACCAATGAACGTCCAAAAATGTGGTTAAACTTGTATAAAAAGCACGTAACCAACAATGGCAATAACCATCAAACTCTATACATCCATTCGTGTATCTATTCCTATACATATATACATATATATATATATATATATATATATACTACGTGTATATGTACGTGTTGGTGTGCATGCGTGTCTTTTGTTTCAGACCAAAAAAATGCAGTCAGAAACGTACATAAAGACATTAAGCAGTTACTAGTTTAAGAAGGAAAGCCGTATGCATTCCTTATAAGCACGTGGCACAATTTATATGCAAGCATATGTACATATGTACTAGCTATATACATATATATATACATATAAACATACAAATGTACATATGTACATATTGAATAAAATAGCATGCTTATGTACGCCGATGCATATGCATCTCTATGGCTACTTATGGTTTCGCTTTACAATTTAATGGTAGATAACTTGGGTGGTGAGCTGGTTGGTCTCCTTGTTTGCACGCTTTTGCATATATCATAGGTATATGTATCTATATACATAAATTTCTTCTATCTATCTATCCATCCATCTTTTATGTCTTTGCTTTTATCATCTCTTCATGTCAATATATGTGCCTGACATATAATACATATAATGCTTACATAACTATTAAATGCTGGTTGATAGCTTTAAATTGGTTGTACTTTAAATTACGTTTTCCGTTGTTCTTCTTCGTTCAAGCATTTGTAATTAAAAACCCACATATTTAAGAGATAATTCAAATTCTATGCTGTAAACTTGTGCACTTAACCTCAAACATCAAACACAATTTTATGATAGTGTCTGTGTATCCGTTGGCAAGAAAAGTTTGCACTCCAAACTAGCATGAGAGAAATTCAAAATGACACCTCCGACGTATGCTTTCTCGGTTGCAAATATAGTATTGTTGTCAAATTAAAAATGCTGCCAACATTCGTAGAGTGAATAATAGCTTAATTGTGTGGCAGTAGTCAAAAAAGTTAAATGGATGAGTTTGCATAAGGACAGCTCAATAGATTGATGTCTTTTTTTTTTTTTTAATGTGGCATTCAATTTTAGCTACTTTTTCCATGATTGCTCTTTAAATGCAGTTTTTCTTCAATTCTATATTGCCATGCAGGGCTTTGTTATCAGTGTCCGGGCACAAATAAATTTATTACTAGATTGATGTGATTAAGAAACTTTTTTTCCGAACAACAGTAAAGTTATATAGATCAGCGTTTCTTCACATGATCTTAACTTTAAAAGTTTTTTTTTTTGTTTTTTGGGTTTCCTTTGTAATATCGTCTCTATTCCAATCACTAGCTTATGGAGGGATTTTCTCACCTTGTAACTATAGTCTTCCCATAAATGTTAAAGATTGCTCGATTTAAGCAAACCTTGCAATTGCAAGCATATTTCGTGTCTGTCTTCCTCCACTTCTGTCAATTTCCTTCAACAGCGTCAATACAGGCGCGAATTACCTTCTTTTTGTGGGGACGGTGGACATATATTAGGCTAACACTGTCCTTAACTGATAACTTTAATTGAATTTAAAATGAGGCATTTTTAAGCACATGCTTAACGATCCAGCTTTTTAATGTTTTAGCAAAAGCATTGAACGTTTTCGAATCGCTCTGTGACTCATATCTGTTGAACAGTCGTCTAAATAACATATTTATACTTGGAAACGCTCTTACATAAACGTAAACACGTTTTAAAGATATATGTTCGAATAGTAGAAGACTTAGAAAAGAACAATTAAATCATTAGGTTGCGGTCCCATTCAGTCCTTTCATATCGCTTGGAGAAAAGCTCGAAATTTCAAAGAAGAAATTTTTTCCATATTTTTTCGAAAACTCAAAACATCTGTTAACGAAAATATTTCTAAACAATTTAGAATGGTTTCCCCCTTATAACACCGTCTACTTATCCATCCATCCGTCTTCAAAAGTCGCAAAAAGTGGAGGGTGGAGCTGCCATTTGATGTAGTTAATATGTTTTCCTAACTTTATACTCTTTAGTATTACAAACAACTAAACACATTATAGAAAGGCAAAGCTGGCCAGAGAATGCTCTGTAGGACTATTCGCCCCCCCCCCCCCCTTCCCACAACACATAAATGCTGAACTCGCATGCGAAAGCATATTTTTTATAAGAGCTCCGCTCTGGGAGTAGATTCAAAAGTGAACTGATGTGATCCAAATTTAGCAAATTTAAATGCTTTTCTGAAAAAGTGCTAGAAGTTGCAGCTTTTCGCCGTATAAAGGGCGAGAGTTTAAAAAAGTTAGAAGAAATTCACTCATAAAGGCTTACCTACGTTAAGGAGCTATTATCAAAATGGTCTGATCACATCCATTTTTACTGCAGTTCGTGTTTGGGTTAGACCACGTCTGTGTTTCAAGTTTTAGCAAAATGCCTCTAAAAACTGTGACTGTGTGTAGTTTGAATACAAAAATACATGCGCAAACATCAAACGTCAAGCGGACGGACAAGATTAGATCGATTAGGGTAATGCTTCTGAATTGATCGGCATAATGGAATCTTGATCCATTTTAAATGCTTCCATCTCGTACGAACATCCGCATGAACGTAAAATATCGTGTTACCGGTAGTGGTGTAGGGTACGATGAAATATACATGTTCACGCAACAATACCAATTCCCTGTGGAATGTCGTATGCAACTTTTGCTCTCTATAACATTTTACGTACGAATGAGTTTAAATAATTGGGCGCTGGAACGCAATATTTTGTTGAGCTGACGTTTATATATGTCTATATTCTAAGCTAAGATATGTCTTTCCTGATTTAGATATGGCTATTTTCGTAATGGCGGGTAAATCGGTGGTGCATTTTAACTGATTTTTGAACTTTAAATTCTACTTGAAGTTTGAAACGATACGCTTTGCAATTTTGGTTCCAAATAGTTGGGCATAACGTTGGCCAAACGAAATAATATTTTTATTTCTTTTCCTTTAGCTATAAGAGAAAATTTGATGACAAGTTTCCTTTTCTTGGCAAGTTCTTGAGCTCATACTTGTGAACTCAGTTGACAAGCAGTCAACAGAGAGATATAGAAAATGTAAATCGGTTACTCCCTTTAAAATTAAATAAAACAGTAGCATGAACATTTCATATCAGAAGATTTTATTCTTGCATTGTTCATTATTTTGTACATGATAGTGTAAAAGAAAATGTCCTTAGACGTAGGACTACAATTTGAAAGGTAAACATGCTTCATGCATAACATACTAAGTTGAACTATAAAAGTCGGCAACGCGTACGCCCTAATATGTCAAGCTTCTTACCAACGATTCGATAGAAGTTATACCAGGTTGACTGGCTTAGTTTTAGCTGTTGCAAGTGCTTTGCTGGCATAAATGCTCCGACTGACTGTCTGAGTAGATAAATGATTTCATGGACATTTACTGGTTGCTCTTCGGCTTGGCTTGGTGCGGGCATATTACATACTAACTTCCCTTAACTGACGTCTCTCCTTTTTTGCATTCATTACTATGTTTTTTTTTTTTTTAAGTTATTTTGGCTGCGCTAGACTGACTTGATGGCTTACATTGTGTTAGTTTTGCGTTATTTTGCTGCTGTTTTTGTTGTTAACGTTATGCTACAGACTAACTAGCGGCTATGTGTCTGAATAATTAAACAATCTGTCTACGTTTTTTCAACAGACAAAACGAACCGTTATACTTAGCCATACACATAAATATAGGCATACACAACGTCGAAGAGGTTTCGATGTTTTATTTACCTAGAGTTAGTTATTCGTTTGTTTCTTAAAGTTAGTTAAACATGTTTCTGTGCGTCCATGCTTTGATGCAAAATTCGCGAGTAATGTTTATAAACAAATTTTTCTATAGTTTGGCTAACTTAGCGACAGAGTCGCTTGCGTTTAATTTTGTTTTATATTTATCGTTTTTATTCATTGTTCTTTATTTTATTATTTTTCTTTTTTTGTAAAATTCATGATGAGCTTTATGTAAATAAAAATTTAGTTTGTTTTGCTTTTATTTCTGTGGTTTTTACACAAACAAACAAAATTTAATTAATTGCTTGTTTATGAATTGCTTTTTTTCTTGTTATTATTGGTTCTATTTTTTCCTTTATTGTTGTTGTAGTTGTTGTTGTTGTTGTTGTTGTTTTTATTATTGTTAGTGTTGTTAAAGATAAATGAATTTCCACAATTACAGTTGTGTTAATTACCGGTTTGGTATTGAAAAAGAAAAATAGAAAAAATGGCCAAACATAAATCACGTAAATAAACTTTTGCATACAAATATAAAATTGAGTTGGAATCGTTTTAAAACAGTCAACAATAAAACGAAAAAGCAAAAAAAAAAAAAAAATAAATCAAGCCATACATACGTTTTTTGTTCTCTCTCTTGCATAATAACGATAATGAAATTCCGATAAGTAATCTAAATGCACTTAGTTATATGAATCGCCAAAGAAGCACAACTTTGAGAATGGAGGTATACTAGGCTTTCCATTTCGTTTGCATTAATCAATCTATACGCCTCGAAAGCGTATAGTAACCCTCCCACACTCACGCGCATTAATATAAAGATAAACAATCATGCCTGTGAGCCGATATGTTCGATAAGATCAACAAGAAAAACATTATTTTCGTCGGCTTGGACCGAATGTTTTATTTGATTCTTTCTGGAGCAAAACCTCGCCGACCGTCAATATATTGTACATACATCGTTAACATTTTAAATCATATTTTTATACAAGTCCGTCCTATTCAATCCATGGTTTTTAAGAAACCTCTCAGTACTATTTATATATCATTCGACTTTAGCCGAGAACGTGTGAGCTAGAAACCTTTTCTTAAAGTCACAACTTAGGAGAAAGAATCAATCAATCAATTTTTTGATATTTGCAAAGCGAAACACTAACGTAATTCCATAACTTAATGTGATCAGAGATATAAATAAAGATTTGAAATCGTGTTAGTCCTTTCAGTTAAAATTCTAAAATCGTAGTTGTACCATTGTCAAGCAATTACTCAGGAACATTTTACAAATGTAACATACTTACTGTAGTGGATCTACATCGCAAAAGTCAACAAGTCGTCTGCTTGCAGTCCCCTTTATTACTACTAAGCAATCGGCCACCATTGAGGTCCCAGACTTACGACAGGTCAATATGTATTGAGGTGACCAGGGAAGTAGTAGTGTAATTGCATGGCTGGCATTGCTGAGTCGATATTTCTTCTTGATCATTAAAAATTCATAGAAACAAGTTGGATGACAATTCAGAATACAAGGATAATCCCAGTACAAAGGTGGTTATACCGCGCAACTCCGATTACCCAAAATTCGTAATGTTTGAGAACTATGGATACCATGGGGGCCAGCAGGACCAATCATTATATCGAAATCGATTTCTATATATAGAAAAAACCGGGTTGCCGTTTTCCCTGGGTACGGAATGTCGGCGAGGGAGCGATGGCATCTGATCCTACGCCAAATTTTCCTAGCTGTGTACTGATTCTCCAAATCGGGGACATTAAATAATTGGAGATTCTTGGTAGGCTTCGTCTTGCCCATGACCAATCTCTCACAAGATTCAAGGCCTTCTAAGTGATGTAGGGTAGTCTTGCACGCTTACGTCGAGTGCACAAGCTATCGTTTGCATATATAGCTCTCTTAAGGTTATAAGAGCCGTCTAATCAAGTTTTAAAAAATGGTGCTTACGTTAAAATAAAGAGTGATCTGTAATGGATAGACAAATGAAAATGTATATGAAATAAAATTGATTGATTGAATTGTTGACAATTCACGAAAAGAAATTCGATATTTTATTGAACATAAAAAATTCTTGATTCGCGCTGCAAACAAGAACCATGCGATTGTAGATATCGAACTTTGGACAAAGACTTTACTTTGTTTCATTTTTTAATTACCGCCGCGTGGAAATATTTGGAAATCTTCTAATTTAAGTCAAACCGCATAAAACGAAATGGTAGTGTATTAGATGTTATTCGAACTGATTATAGACTCGATAGTGTATTGACTTGCATTTTGTCACAGCATACATACTATATACCTATGTATTACACAACATACGACCTATTTCATAATAACAAATATGTACTCTTACAACTGACTATAAGTATCTGATATCTTTCACGTGTCATTTTGTATTCTCGACGTTTTCAAAATATAGCACGAATACAGCCCATGCATCGTATAGTACGAAAAATATATCGTTGCTTTTGATTGGTTTTCTTTTTTTTTTTTATTGGACAATATGTCTTCATTGCTCGATCTGAAAAATGAGCGAGATTATAGAAATCATTATGAAAATCGGAGCACAATAAAGTTCAGTGGATGCGATTATCACACATCTAAACTGTTTAGCGTTTTTTAATCGAATCGTTGTGTCGTTGCCTTTGATTTAATTATCCGAACACCGAATTTCTTAATTAAGTTATGAAAATCGTAAAGAGACTTGAGTTGCCCTCTCGCCTCGAAATATTCGTTGCGAGCCATAGATAATGTGTATAACTCTTCCCTACTATCTAACTTATTCTAAATTTTGCGTTAGTTATAAATAATACAAGACAACAGTAAAAAGAATACTTTAAAACAAAAAACAAAACCCCTTTGGAGTCTTTTCGCTAACAAAAGTGTGGTTATTTGTTGTGATAGTTAAAAATCAGTGATAGTAGCATTGGGAACAATGCTACGAGTCGAACGGCTGGCTTGGTAACGGAGTGAAGTGGTTTGGGTAAAGAAATGGTAAAGGGGAGGGGAATTGGGTATGCAAATATTTTGCATATCCTGCAGCTAAATAAATGCATATCATGCTTACTGCACATACATACAAATACCGACCAGGGAATATAAGAGAAAACAAAAAAGAACTTTTATAACATTACACAATGGAAATAAATAAAAACCAACTACGTAAACAACTACAATATATATATATATATATGTTCATATATATTCATATATGCATATACATATATATACTCAAACACATACCAGCACATGCATATGCATGCATAATAAAATATAAAAGCATAAAAAATCGGGATTTTTTTTTTTTTTTTTTTACAGTAGAAGAAAACATTTTTCCTTTTTTTTTTGGTTTTGTTTTTGTAATTCTAAAAACCAAGTATCTCGGTTTTATTATCAATTCGGACGCTCTTTGTACAGAGTGGAAAGGAAAGCATAAGGGTCTGTTTTTGCATAAGTATGTTATGTGTGCGTACGGATACTGTGTTACACATGGGCATACATGTGCATGTGTATTTGTTGATATCTGTGTACATGTCTTCTATGTGTGTGTGTGTGTGTGTGTGTTTGTGTGATATCTATCTATATATATATATATCTTTACGTGTATACGTACATATATTCTCAAAAGTATTTGCATTTAATTAAAAAATTAGTTTTACTGATTCCTGCATTGTTAGTGTAAAGTAATTTATTTTGATAGGAATTTTATGTTCCGGGCGGAAAATCTTTTTTTAGCTAAACGCTCCAATACTTCATTGATATTACCATTAATCCTATTATTTTTTTTAAATTATTTACTTCTTTGCTATATGTCTGTTAACCGCTAGATTAAATATCGAGTGCCTTAGTGTAGAACATATTATTAAAAATCTCATAAGCTATCAGTAGATTTGATTCGAATGAATGAAAATACTTTTTTCCATTCGTTTAATTGCTGAAAATTCGAAGAGATAAATTGAAGCCCAATCTGAGCTAAGATGGATACCATATATAAATTTATCGTTCAAAGTCAACGTTTAATTTCATTGAACTGAAAAACAAAATTAGTTTGTGAACGTGTTAGGATAACGACAACGGTTTAGCCAATTTTTAGAAATTTAATCTATCACATAATCACCGACTTAATAAGGACTCCCTTTTGAGACTGAATTTCACGAATGAAATAATTTGAAAATCAATTTTCTGCTTGAGCATTCGTCGATTCGGTACTTGGATTGATCAAGCACATTCCTCAGGTCAATGGTGATGAGAATGCGAATCAATCACTCTATGGGACCTTTGGTTAAGAAGAGGCTATGTATATTCCCTGACGATCGTTCGAAACGAAATACATGTGAATTGGTGGTGGCTCTAGCAGCTTGCACGCTACACGTTTGCAACATTATCGCATGAAGTGTATAGTTTGATAAATACATAACGGTCTGTAATATGAATCATCTAGAAAAGCTTAAATCGAAAAAGAAGTCTTCCGCGCTTAAAGCGTTGCGTAAGAAATCCTCCAACTCCTGTAACAAAAGAAAAATTAAAATAACTGAGTATAAGCTATAAGGGAACAGTGACTTTAAAGGATAACATAAGACGACGTCTTTGCGACGTCTCGCGGAAATGACGAAAACAAAAATCGAGCGATAAGAAATAACTCCTCACATGTTGACGTAAATTTGGTTTGCGTTTCCATGCAAAACGGAAAATTGATGGACCGTTGGCTATACATTCCTAGGTTAGCGTATTTATATTATTCTTTTCATACACACAAATGCATATAGGATGAACAAATACATACGATTCTTAATGCCGCGAGACGTGGTTCATGAATTTCAAAATATATTTTTTTAAAGTAGAACTGATTCATTCTACAAAATGTCCTGTAAAAAATGGGCTGTCGTACATGTAAGTTTGAGTTAATAAAAATCTTAACAATAGAATGACGATAAACTACCGACGTACAGGTATATTTCTTCCGTTAATGTCATCATGGAGCGTAAGCGAAAAAATGCAATTTCCAATCGAATTCAGAGCTTTTCTGTGTACCAGTCAGTCGTTAGATTCTTTTCCACCTTATCTCACACGAATTTTCGTTGCAGTCAATACGATAGCGAAACGTATTTTAAACACGATAATAAAGATGCGAAAGCTGTTGATCACACTTCTCTGTAGTATATAAAATTTGAAAGCTTTTTATCATCGCTCAGCAAATACTCATTGAAGACAAGTAAAAAACTCGAAATGGAAGAAGAATTAAAAATCCTTTGGAAAACTAATATTATTCTCACTTAGAGCTTTTTGTACGTTATTTAAAATTACGTGCATCTACATGATTACATGATGTAATACAATACATATGCGAACGTGTGGTACGTATATTATAATTCATGAACGTATGGCTTAAGCTTTAATTCTGTAAAAGTGTGTAGGCGTTTGATGATTCAACATTTAAAAGAATATTGAGAAAAATAAATAAATAAATAGAAAAAAAAATAAAAAACCGCAATAGCAACAACAACTTATAGCAGTAGTAATAATTGAAAATACATTTACAAATGTCAAAGTTGAACACCATAAGCCGTATTCCCAAATACACACAAATGCAAACAACTACGTGATAGACTTGTGACACACGACCAAGTTTTCTCATTTATCTTAGTCGAAACCTTTTAAAATAAACCGAAGTGAAGATACCCCACCAAGATAGCTCACATTTTTACGGGTTGTGTCTTTGCTAAGTTACGGTTTATCGCGAAATAACAAAAGACAAATACAATACGCACATAGAAAACAAGCTAAGCCCTGAATTACAATCCAACCAACCAAACAACAACCAAAAAACCTAAGTTATTGACACTAACTTATCTCATGCATAGTTACACTATAAACACTGAAAGAATCCAAACTCCAAATCAAGTTATGACAATTTTTTGTAAACATATGTCCATAACGTGCGCTCATTACAAACGTCACATGTTAAACAAAAACATTGTGTACGTAAGATGGAGCGTTTCATTAGCTAAATCTTTGCAACATTTTACATTTAGTGCCTTGGATATGTATATATATGGAGAGGGCATATTTGGGGCGATTTTGGCGTCAATAGACCCTGCACATATTGCAATGGAAGTAGGCTTTTCTGATACAAAGATAGCGTGAGTTTAAAACATATCACAAATCTGCACTGGAATGAATTCGTTAAAGTTCTTCATAACCCACGTCGTAGTTTTTCTCAACATTTTTGCTATTTTTTCAATACCCGTTCAATTATCAGTTATTTTAGCCGGGCCGCGAACCAAGTGTGAAGATAGCCCACCTTTTGCCAAATACAAAAATGTGGGCTACGTGCAGTGGGCTAACTTCACGCCAGTTAAAGCAAGCATGACGATGATGATAATAATGATGACGATAATAAACAATGGAAAAGAAAAAATGCATTTTGTGAAGAAGACATAGAGAGATATACACCGAAAACACAAAAGACGATTAAAAGCCACAAATTGCAAACTGAATTTAGTCAAACACTTACGTGCATATTATTTAAGAAGAAGTTTGTCCAACATGTCACCCGCAAACTATAAACCACCAAGTAATACTTCGAGCAACCAAAAAAGGAATATGTGCCTCGAACCCAATTTTAATTTGGTTTCTATAAGGATGGATGTCTATATACAAATTATACCGTTGTTTCGCATTCTCTTGATCGAGAAGGTCGCCATCTTGTAAGACTTAGAGGCAAATATCACGTTAAAAAGTTTTTAAGTTAATGAGCAAAATTTAAAAAATTTTTTTTTTCCTTTTTTTTTTCTTATCATGAGAGTGCGAGTTGCGCCGGTTTTAAAACAAATCGATGGGCTTTACCCAGGTACGTAAATTTTAGAAATTTCAGACTGTTTTTTCTGTATGTATTTGTCTGAAAATTTCAATATATAGATAGACGTATAGACTGACATTTCTAACATTTGGCACTGTATAATTTTTTAGGTTCTGACGTGTGTGTCTGGAAAGCAATCGAAAAAAAAGAATGCATTCTTGCATATCGGTAAAAGGAATCAAACGTCTTTAGATAAAATAGGTTATACTCAACTAATCGCAATCGTTTGTACAAAACTTTTTATATAAGATTCTATGCTAATTGTAACCCTACGAATAAAGCAATAGAACAATTCTGCATTGAATTTTTATGTGGCGCTGGTACCATAAATGTATCTCACTTTTCTGCGGACCTCCATATTTCTAACTAACCCATTCAGAGTAAAGGATCAAAATTCTTTGAATTAGTTTTCAATTCGCCACATCTTTGGGCAACACTGCATTAACAAAAAAAAAAAAAAAAAAAAAAACAAAAAAGAATAAATAAATAAATAATACTAATAATAGTAAGAAAGAAAATAAATTATAATAACTGAGTTAAAAGTTCTAAGGAAAAATAAAGAAGGCAGAGAAGAAACCACGGCGACGTTGACATATAAATAAGAAACATGACATTAAAATGCAGTTACAATCTATAAACTAAACTGAATGAATGAGTGACTGAAAAACTTAACTGTCAGCGGCATGTATATATATAAATATATAAGTGTACGTGCAGCTAAATACATGAAAAAAAAGAATGTATGTGTGGGTACGTGTATACGCGCAAAGAATATGGCTGTTATGCTGCTTGACATGACACCACCGGCATATCTATAAAAAAGTAGAAGGAATAAATAGGCGGATGACAACTAGGAGGTGTGGGAATATGTTTGTGAGAGCAGAAAAATTTTTACTGCAGTAATTTTCCGCAGGTGCAAACAAACACATTTGCATACAGCTTACAGACATAAGACCTTTTTAGATGCATCTGTGAGCACCCACACTTTAAAATACACAAACGCACAACAATAACATATTCAACCCGAATTCGACTCAATCCTCCCTAACTGATGGCAGAACAACTAAATTTGCTCACATAGACAACATGCAAATAATGTTACTGATGTTGTTGTTGTTCTTATTATTATTGCTATTGTTGCTTCTCTTATCATTCTTTCTTCCGCAAACATTTCTCGCGTTACCAGCGAATGCATGTGTGGCGCCCGTCCGCGCTTCTATGTCTATGTCTGCGTAAACGTTTGTAAATCAGGAGCTGACAGCGCAAAATTAATAGAAATAAAAAATTCATAGAGACGACTGATGCGAAAATAAAGAGAAAAAACGTATTTCGCTTTAATGCCTTTGCTATTCTTTTCCTTCATTTTCTTTTTCATCTCTTCGCGCTTTCCGCTCCGTGTTCTCTTTATCAATGCATTCGAAGCGGATAAACATGTAAAAGAAGAAAATGTCATCATGATTAAATTCAAACTATTTTTGCAGTTGCTAGTGTATATAAGCAAACATGGGTATATATATATACATACATACATACATACATATGCATGCATGATGGTTATATATACATATAACCATGCATGCAGCATGCATATCAACTGCAACTAAATGGCAGGATGGTCCAAAATTTTATCCGAAATTCAAACTAGGAGATTATTACGCACTTTTTGTGTTTCTTTTTTGTGTTTCTCTTTTATTCTCATTATTTGCATGAGCAAAGATTCTGTTAATAATTTTTTGATAAGATGTCACATTCTCCCAACCGTTTGTAAAGCAGAAGTAAACCAAATTCCGTGTTTTCTAGTGAATACGCGCTATGCTTTACGCCTACGCGTGTATATGCACGCAAAAATCTAAACAGTGGGTAAGTGTGTGGCAAATATAATTTTTTTTTTCTTTTCATCTTTTATTCCGCATTGAAGAATTCCAATTTTTATTTTCGCAAAATGTTTCAATATATTTCATATATACGTATATATATATATATATATATATATATATATAATTGATGTATTTCTGCAATTTTCCGCATCACCTGTGAGTCACTGTACATGACTCGTTGAATGTACTCTAAAATGTTGTCAGAATATTCTACAATAGTCTAGAATATTATATAGGATTTAGCACGTTTACGCTTACTTTGAAATCGGTGAGTGCTTCTAAAAACACACTCCCTTCTTTTGTCAATTAGCTGGTTCTTGGGGAGTTCAATCACAATTTCATACTTACAGATTAGATTATTATTCTACTTTTCAATTAATTTTCATGAAGCAAGGTCGACGTCTGCAGACGTCATTTGTTTTTCACAGCTCCGATTTCTCTTATATGCAAAAGATGGCTATAGACGTTTTGATATCTGACGATACTTGTTGAAAATAATTTAGGAAGAAATGAAAAACTTATATTTTTATAAACAAAACTTTATTTTTCAAATGATTTTCATTCATATTCTTATTTAATGTCATACAAAATGCAGGCAAACAAGAATAAAACTTTCTAATAGCATATGAAAAAATCTAAAACTCATTTAAAGGTGTGCAATTTAATTTCAAGAAGCATTTGTAGCATAAAGCAAATGATTAGGCGAAATGCTTCATATCTTTTGTTATTCTCTGGTGTTGGAATTTTTTCAATAAAATGTTGCACGATGCTAAAGAAGATGTGATGGGTAACTTATTGGACAGTTCAACACTATATCCTTTATTCAAATACGATTTCATCCAACGGTAAAACGAGATCACTTGTTTTCAATAAAAAATATTACGGATGTCCTTCCTGTCTTCCATAATAAATATCTATGTTTAAACCGTTATAATCGTCGCTAGTATTTAACTCGGAGAATTTTATTCCATATATGGATTTCTTCGCTATGCATCTACTAGCGAGAGCTTAGTCGACCTCGGAATAACATCACAGATTCACCAAGAGAAATGTTTTTTTCAGTTGAGTATGCCGTTTGGAAATTTCGTAAAATGGAATTAAGTAATGGAAGAATGCTATATAGTCTGTCAGCACTATCTACTACAGGAAAACGAGGTACTGATTACTAAGTAAAATACAAATGGATGGTTATCTTCATTGGGCTTGCAATAAGCACAATCCATTTCTTTGAATTGAGTTTTCCGTGACTTTCTTGTGGCGATCGAATAAATGTTTCCCGTATTTGTTTCAGAAAAGATTTTATTAAAAATAGCTCGTGGACTTGAACGCGAATTGATTTTTAGCTTTATTTCATATTCACTTTCATTGAACTCGAAAATTTTCTAACTGCGACTGTATCCTCGCGCCACTCAGTTTCATAGCCACGATTATGCTTATCGTGTTCACTCTCAGAAGTGTACACTATAGGAATTATCCGTCGACGGTGAGGAAGAAAAACATCACTATCCAAAGAAGAAGAAAGCTCTTCACTTTCGCAGTAATCCTTCTACTGCAATCTCTTTTGTCCGCGACGGAACATAGGGGAAAGAAATACGATACCAATAAGAAGAGACTCAAACAAAATGAACAAATACAAACTCAAAACCAGTAGAGCAAATTAGAGCAAAATTAACAGTAATAAGCGGCGAGGATTTACAGTAATTGCTTCAAACAAACAAAAGAAAGCCCGCACTTCCATGGCAAGTAAATTTCAATTCTAAGCATAATTGAAATAAAATAATTGTATCGTACCTAGCGAAAAATGCTACATCATTTATTATTGCGAGAAGACCAAAGCATTTAGACTTAACTTCAACAGTGATAAACGTTGCTTTAATTGTTTTGTAATACTGGACTGCTATGGACGTCGTTTGCGTTTACAAGCACACGCAATGGACGTCCATTGACGCCGTTTACGTCAACAACGGGTTAAACAAACGATAAGAGGAAAACAAATCACATTTTCTATCTATCTACTGTTTGCTCTGTTTGGTACGTACACACTTCTATGTGAAGCCTAATAGCGCTTGAAAACACAGAATTGTTGTACTTGCTTCTGCTTTGCTAACATTTGCGAGATCGCGTCGTCATATCAAGAAACTATTAACAGAACCTCCGCCCATACTATATAATAAGAGCCAGCAGTCAAATGGCTGCTAACTAACAGCGTTACTGCTGACGTTAATAACAGAAACACAAAGAGTCCATAATAATCTCCTACTTTGAACTTTGAGTAAAATGTTGCACCATCTTGTCATTTAGTTGTCTCTGATATCAGTCACATCACTTATCATGCTTGTAGAGCAAATTAAATCGAAAGGGAACTAACGATGACTTTAAGGATTAAGCCGGTCTTGAAGATTGCGTTGTAACCGTTGATCTCTTAAAAATATTTTCTTCTAATACGTAAAGTTTCGAAACATGTCATATGACTTAAGTTTAAAAATGACTGTTTCCCCACAGAAGACTTTCTTATAATCGGGAGTAACATTGATTGATTGACGAGTGCACGTGGAAAATAATTTGAACTAAAGAATGTTTTCCTCTAACAAAGTTGTGTTTACTGTGCTATTTCGTTTGTGGTTTTGTGCATCTTGCAAGTAAACTCGTCTATCGAATTGAAAAATTGGCAAAGTCGTTGGCCCATTTACCGTCTATTGAGATATAAAGAATGAATAGCTTGCTAAAGATCAGTCGATCTTGAATGACTAGTACCTTGTATGGGAGCACTTATTGAGCAATTTACTAATTATCGATAATTTTTGTGTCTGCTTTATGAAGCACCACAGATTCGATGAATAACTTCCGAATGTCGGTTTCCTGACCAGTCGCGACCGCAAGCTTGGAAAAACGACGTTCAAAAAGATTGTGGCCACTCTGTTCTAGAATGAACGCTTATATTAACTTCTTGATGATACAATTGACCAAATTTGGATTCAAACAACGAGAACTATTTTTAATTTTACAAACCAAAATAAAACGTCTGCCCATGCATGCTTGTCACTTAACTTGTATTTGAGGTCGATACATGTTATGGATTTTCATTTATCCTTCATTTTTTTTTTTTTTTTTTTTTTTATTACATCGAAAAGATCTGCGAATGATTTGTAAACTTGCACCGAAACCATATCTGCGAAATTTCAATTACAATTTAGCAGCCTATACGGACACGACACCATGACGAGAAATAAGCAAATGCCGCAATAAATAAATTGATGAACACACAGAGGCCAGTGTGGCTTGATGGGCACAGAAAGAAAAAAAAAAAAAAAAAAAAAAATTAAACGAATCAATAAACTTTCTAACTGATAAAAGCGACTAAACAGTTTTCCATGCGATTTTCTACATACATAATTCTATGTCTTCGCTAATCATTCTGTTTCAAGTTACGTTGCCAGGACATGTCGTAATCAAAGAAAAAAAAGAAGACCTTCATCAGTAAGAATCAGTAAATTGCTTAAAACCTAAATAGTAGATCACCAAATTGGAAAGACGTATGTTAAAGTAGCCGGGTTAAAAATTCTGAGCTGATATTTAGTAATGTTCAGGGCAAGTTAACTAAACGTATTACGCTTCATATGTGATTTGCCGTAATACGGTGAAAGAAATTATTTTATGAACATGCATGCTGTTGGTCTATTTAGCTTCTAGGGAATGATTTTTTTTTTTTTTTTCATTTCATTAAATTTTGCCTTACATAATATGTTATAATTTTAGTACCATTTGAGTATGTGTTTGACTTCGATAGTTTCAGGTAGAATTCGAATTTTTCTTTTAAACTCCGAATAACGGCAACAGGTTGTGTATCCATTTTTTCGCAATCTGAATCTTCGTGTTTTGACATTGGCTTCTTCGCATACATTCTTGCAGAATTCTTTCATTAGCTTTCCCGACCTTGCGCTGTAGGGGTCATTAAGTATAACGAATACTAAGCCGGAGTTATTGAATTTATCAAAGGCAAATTTGTAAATGTATTGGGGTACCGGATGCTCAGGATGCTCAGCTTGGTTATCCAAGTAAATGTATTTGTCTTGGCCTTCAAGATTCATTTTCAACGTTTGAAAATATCCGCTATAAACATCAAGCTTAAGATTTTGTTTCATTGCCAAGTCACGTAATCTTTTCTCTACGAGCAGCACATTGCCATCACGAACAGTGCGGAATTGCGGTATAACATTTGCATAATCATAAGTGCATAACTTTTCATAAAAGGTAATCATATCAGTGTCGGGTGTCAATCGACCCTCAACGAAATAATTAAAGTCATTCACAATTGATCTGCCATTGTGGTTAAGATATTTAAACACTTTCAACTGACTTTGAAGATAATAAAGATCGTCCAATTCCTCAGCCATGAATTTTGTCGTTATTAAAGACGTATAAAATTTCGAACCACGCGATAATTTATCTAAAAATGTGCAATAAATCAACAATA
The DNA here is from genome assembly GCA_001077435.1 of Glossina morsitans morsitans. Lineage (NCBI taxonomy): Eukaryota > Metazoa > Arthropoda > Insecta > Diptera > Glossinidae > Glossina > Glossina morsitans. Next base: position 39,843 of record CCAG010001365.1, read on the forward strand.
GGTTCGAGATTAAAGGGAACAAATAGGCTGACACAACTCTTACATTTTAAAGCCTGACCATTGATTATGTGATGTGTATAAAAGCCGGCTGGGTTATTATCACCGTAGCATATCTTATAAATCGGGCCATAGAATCGTGAATCTATCTCATAGCCAACGTGATAAATGAAAAAGTTAACAGCACATCGTTCGGTAGTTTTCTTAATCACATAGGTGGGTAATTTTTCGCAAGATATTCCGCGAATTTCGCGTTTAGCTCCACTTGCGTCCAAAAATTCTCCATCAGTGCAGGTTAATGTCAATTGATTTCCGCTACTCCGTTTCAAAAAATTATCTTCATTCGTACAAATTAATTTAATTTTACTTTCGTCGAGAAAGTGTGTTTGTTTGGCAATCGGCTGAAATAGTTTATAGCCTTTACTAGGAACGTTCATTACAAGTATAACCGGAGCATTCAAGCCGTTGATGTCATCAGGCATCGTTAGTATGCACTGAGTGGTGGCTATAATTTACGAATTTTATTTGCGAACATAATCGATTATAAAACTCTTTTCAATCTTAACTCACCCATGTTTATAAAAGCGAAGGCAAACGCAATGCCAAGCAGCCGCATTTCGTCAATGTTTTAAAAGCAAATATTATGAAATATTTTCAACGGTTCTAACGGCTTTTATAGTCAAGTGCGTTTAATAATTCTATCTATATAAAACAGCTTAAATAAATAATTACTTAATTGCATATACATATATACATATACATATATACGTATATAAATGGTAATCAATGCCAGGCTTTCATATACAAAGAAACAATAAGTAATTCGGGCTAGCAAGACGATATACGTTTATGATCGTCAGTATTATTGCTCAGTAAACAGATTTGAAGTATACAGCCAATGTTAAATTAAATTGAATTAAATACGGATGAGAGATTGTGTGTGCGATTAGAAAAAGAATTATTTGCGAGTAATACTCTGCTTTTTGAATTCACATAAACTAAAAACTCAATGACGTAACGAAACATCTACTGATTGAGAAGAAAAGAAAAGAAAAGAAAAGAAGAGAAGAGAAGAGAAGAGAAGAGAAGAGAAGAGAAGAGAAGAGAAGAGAAGAGAAGAGAAGAGAAGAGAAGAGAAGAGAAGAGAAGAGAAGAGAAGAGAAGAGAAGAGAAGAGAAGAAAAAGGAAAAGGTGGATAAACAAAAATTTCATTCAATTCAAGCAATTCCGGGCAAAGTATTTATTATTACTAAGATCGAAACGCCCCTCTTATCAAATGATGAAGTCGCGGAAACACTTGTGGATATGTTTAACTGACGCTCAGACGTTTTGCGGTGTTTGCTAAACAGATTAAAATATCAACCAACTTTTTTGTCAAATTTAGAGATGTCCTAATTAAAAGGCTTTGAAAATCATCCAGAATTTATTCATTGGGATTATCCTAAATTTCATGCATTCATATCATTCAATACCGTCACGATCTAACACACAGTGTATACCGTATATATTATATTGTAAATGAATGGAAGCTGATAGCGGCCTTACGACCACCTACTTAAAGGCAACCTTATTAAACGAATTCTATGATTCGATTTTCAATTAAATGGTCTTAACTTAGACTCCATTTGAGATCATAAAAATCAAATTGAATTTTGAAACTTGGCGAGAAATCTGTGAATCTCTGCGACTGTAAATAAAGGAAAGAAATAAATCATTTGAAGGGAAAATGCAAACAACATACAAATCCCAACAATAAGCATAAATATTTGTGTGCTTGTGAATGTGGATATATATATTTATATATATATATATATATATATATGTGTTCATAGATATGCCATAGGCATGGATATCGATAGCCCTAAGCCGTAATGAAAAGAACACATGTGGGGTATGTTACATATATCAATGCGTTCGAATTTCAATAGATTTCATTTATGTGTCGTTTCATATACGCGTTAGCATTGTGTTTTTTTTTTTTTTTTTTTTTTTTCTTTTTGTATTTGAATCGATTTTGTTCTATTTTTTCATTTTTATTATATGTTAAATCCATTCTTTTACGGCAGACGACAGATTTAGAAAATACCGGAAAATAAATGAGAAAAATCGTGCATACGTGCAAACATGGATGTTACACATGTACAACAATGAATAATAGTAGTAGTAACAGTAAAAGGAGAGAAAGGGAGATGGATGTTAAATAACTTTCTTCCTATTTAAGGAATTAACAAAACGAAAAATAAAAGCTAAACTTTGAAAAACCGAATAACCAAAAATTATTAGATTAAGTAGACAGCAATAACAGGTTAATTCTCCCACTTTTTTTTTTTTTTTGCTTAATACAAATAACTTGAAGCTATACCGCAGGTGTTCGTGCTCGATTTTTCAAACGTTTAAAACGCAATGAAGTAGGCGTGGAAGATATCTTGCAATCAATTAACTAATGTGTCCAACGACCAAGCCAAAGGCAGAAAAAATTCGAAATACACAAATCTTTACACATGCATATCAATTATCGCGGCCAATCCCATTTTGTACCAGATCCAGGTCCCATACCAGATCCAGGTCAGGAAATATCAGAATTATTAGTTTGTAGATATCTCGCATACGTCACGAATTGTAATCAAAACTTTTCAAAATAAATAGAATCCGGGAAATAAACTCAAATTGGGTAAGTCTAGCATGGAGCATGAGTCCCAAAAAGTTTAACAAAAATTCCCAATCCTTTAAAAATGTGAAACGTCAAGCCGGTTCAATCCAAGTGCTCTGCATGTGTCACCCCCTTGTTTGTTTGTGCTAAAAAATCAATAAATAGGTTCGTCGGCAATGAGCATAAAATTGATCATTTTTTTTTCTTTCTTTATGGTTTAGACTTAACATTTCCAATGCCTTGTGAGAATAGCATGAAAAATGTATACGATATACGATACGGTATACGATGGATATTCGCTCTATGCTGCAACCTAATTGCATGCACACGCTCTACTCACGGCTGTTAATAGACACAACATAAGTCCAATTTAATGATTTTCGTTATTGTTCTTATACCCACCCCGAAGGATTTGGGTACATTCAATTTGTCGAAAGGCTTGCAACACCCAGAAGGAAACTTCACAATCCCCATAAAATGTATACTTTAGTTCTCGCTATCAAGTTCCATTGATGAATAAATTGATTTAAGGATGGCCGTCTTTCCGTCTATACCTCCGGGTAATGTTTATATGAAACATTCTTTTGATTGCAAAAATGAAGAGATCGGCTTAAAATTCCGACACGTGACGACGCATTCAAAGTTCTTGCAGAGGCTTGGGTATTGAGAACTTGACAGACTAAATCGGTCAAAGGAGATGCCCGCAATATAACATCAATCTTTTTTCCCGATTATCTGTAAACTGCAACAATACAATTTCGCATTTTCTATTTTAAGACACAGCTAGTGGCTATAAAAAGTTCAATCACAACCAAATACAATCTTCTTCTCTCAAGTTAATATTTATTTTAACAGGATAGAGAAAGTCTTGCATTTAATATCTTAGTGGAAGTAGAGGAAGCCTGTTTGAAATGGCGACGATTTTTATCTATAAATTGCATGCGAGTACGCGCTCTCCTGGATGAAAAAATAAATAAATAAATAAATAAATAAATAAATAAATAAAACATGTGCTGCTTATTCACCCTGAACTAATTATTATGCTAATGCATCGAGTGATGCTTATTATTAGTATGCGGTTTCTGTCAAATTTCGTGGTTGCTTACCATAAACGTAGGCTTAGCACCGCAAACATGAAAAGTTGAGATTGCGGGTTCTATTTGTGCAAATAATCGAGACAAACAATACGCAAAAATTTTCCAAAAGTTGAAAAGAGGGAAACTAACAATGAAAACTGGTGATGCCTCGGTAGGTTATTCTTGGTAACTGGAACGTAACGGAAAACGTGGAGTATGAAATGCATCAAGCAATTATAAGATTGGGACGTGGCTTCGTTATTTGATGCAACACAAATGAATCGACAATAATTTCAGAAACCATGGACTAAATTGCTTACCTTCATCGCTGAAACGTAGCTGGTAGCTGGTATTGGACCTCCTCGCTTAGGCCAAAAACACAACTAATGAGGCTTTCTTGTCGCTCGCGTAAGTCTGTTGCAATTTCATCATCATATCGTGTCGCATTTTCCATATCGACAGACGGGCCAGGAATTTAAATTTTTTCAAAATCTCCTTAGCAGAAAAGAATAAGTAATTTTTGGTCCAAAAGAGGCACCAAGAATATTTTATGAAGGTGGTGGCTTATATTTTTGAGCAGACTTTCTTCTTTTGTTTTTTTAGATGGCGGCTAGGAAAGATTATAGGTTCTAGAGTTTGTTGTAGAGCACGTACGATTTGTAATGAAAATAAGAATAGTTTGGACAACGGAAGAGACCACTTCAGGTAGATAATTCCAAAGGCAACCGGGTCGTTTAAAGAACGAACAATGACGGTACACGCTGCTCTATCGTACTCTGTACCGGTAATTTCACGAGGAAAACTTCAGATAAATATATTGAAGAATTTAGTTTGTATGGAAATCTCTTTTGTCTTCATTTGCCGTGGAGATATTTATTCGTAAGCATAGCACAGTTCATCTGGTACCGATACTCCCAAGTACCGACGTTATAGATGAAATCCCCGTCTTCCATGGGCTCCGACTATGGGGGAGACTTGGCCCTTAACCTACCTCATCTATTGAGCCGGAAGTCCTTTGGTAAACACAATACTCGAAAAGACATGCGCCACCTGGTTAGGACTTCTTCAAATTCATTGTAATATAAGTATGCTTTACTCCTTGAATTCTTATATTGCAAAAAATGAATACAAATATTTTTTTGCTGATTAAAGAGGAGAGAGCATTGCAATGAAACCGAACACCATAGACTAGCATTCCCTAAACATCGCTAAATAGCAGCAGTAATAATAACTATTTCTTGTTGTGGCGTCAATTATTAATGTTATGATGCGTACACATATACTTATATATATATATATACTTATATATATATACTTATGTATATATATACTTATATATATATATATATATATATAAATATATATAAACACTGCAGGCATACATATATACCTACACGTAAACACACACACTCATAGACTTACAGGCACACACAGACAAATACTTACTTCTGTATTTATTATCAAAAACGTTCCATTGTTTGCTTTTCTAATCAAGAATATTAGCCCTTTAGTAATATTTAGTCTCTGATATTTTATATATTTGTTAAAGGTTGATGGCGGGGGGTGGGAGATGGCAACCACACATACAAACGTATTTAAAAGCAATGGCGTGTTTATACCTTCTCTTGCTCGAGTAAATGCATCGAAATTTCACAAGCATTTACTCAGTGCAGTGCTACTAACAACATATGTTTATATATATACATATTATACGTGCGTTTGGCTGCGTGTACATGTATACAAGTTTGTAGATATTGTATATATGCATTTATGAATGTGTACGTGTTTGTGCATTGTATATCAATAATTTATTGCTTTCACTCTAGCATTCCAGTTAATTGTAAAGAATCTTCAGTGCTTGTCAAAACATTTGTTTAACTGTAATTGTTGTTGTTGTTGTTGTTGTTGTTGTTGTTGTTGTTGTTGTTATTGCCGTTCACATCGAACAAAACGCCAGCCATTTTCATTGAATCTGCGTTCATATCTACGTTTTACGTTAGCGGCAGAAAAGTGTTCAAAGGATTTGATATTTATTGTGTTTTGTTGTTAGCTCTTTTATAAGTGTTAATTAGTTATTATGGTTATGTGTATCTGTGTTCGTTCGCGTCTATGGTGTACACTATTTTTACTATTACGTACATGTATTCTCGTTAAATTGTGGTTTTAATTATTTGAACATGTGCCCTTATTCACAACACATTAGCAAGGGTTTCATTTAATTAAATTTAAACTTCAATACAATTCGATGCGGCATAAAGTAATCATTAGAAGTCAATAGTGTGCAACCTTCTAATAAAATATAAAAAAAAAAAAAAAAAAGTTATACCAACATCATCTTAATGGGGCTGATTTCATCCTAAAAATCTTAGTTAGATACTATACTAAAAGGGACTCCATTGCTTTCGCACTTTCTGTTACCATAGTTGAGTCTAACTCTAAATTATTATTATTTCAAGTAAGTTATATATTTAAGCTGCAAGTGTGAACTTGTAGCATGCGGATCAATAGTTCGCGAAGGTTATCTCTAACAAAGAATCCCTCCAACAACGTCTGTTCAAATTTCATATCGTCTCGCTCATTTGTTTACGTGTTACAGTGGTTACTTTTGAGCGAGCGTAGCGAGAACTATGGAACGCATTGCATTAATCCTGAACAAGACTGTCTTGATAAATAAGGTGGGAAGCAAAAAAAGAATGCTTTTTTTTTTTTTTTTGTTAATTAGTATTAAAATTCCTAACAATGGCTTATGAAAATACACATCTGGCGTTAAAGTGAGTAATAAATGAGCCTAAGCCTAAACATAGGCGTGTAGGCATATTACCTCGTCCACAAACTGACTACTTTTCAAAACTATACTCCTCACTTTCGCAAACACAATCTACATACGGAATCTTATGCCTAACTCTGTATATAGTAAAGTTCGATTGTTGTATGTTTAAAATTTCAAATCTACGTCATGGATAATCGAAATAACTATTGGGTAACTAGTGATCGAAAGTGTTTAATTGACGGCAAATATGTGCGAAAAACTTCATGAACACGTACAACGTTCAAATTGACACACACCACGGCTATAATATAATGTGAGTTTAGTCAACTCTGACAAGACACTCTGTAAAATTATTCTTTAAATAGTTTTATGAATTTTGTATACAAAAAATCATTTCCATAAATGCCTTTAACAAATAACTTCATTTATGAAAGGAATTTAAATCTCTTAGTTTATGTACATATATATATATCTATGCGTGCATACAGTATAAAAGTTTAATTTGAAAGTTGTACGTTACACTTTTTAATTTGAAAATCGTTTTTATGTCCACTGAGGCACCGTTTCGTGTAGTGATGTACAACGATGGGTCTTTGAGGCAATGTTTGCTAGAAGGTAGTAAGGTAAGAGACAGAAACAGAAAGAAAGAGAGAGAGAAGCATCATAACTTGGTTACTAACGTTTCAACACTTAATAAAATTTCACTTTATCGTTTATGAATACATATACTTTACGCAAATTGACCAAAGAGCCAACGCGATTATTTTGCCAATTTTGGCAAAATTCCATTAACACACAGGCGGACTAGATAGATACACCGGTTGCAAGGCACACAAGTCGAACAAAAAAAGTTAAATGCTTGAAAAGAGCAAAAATTGAGAATCAAATGATTTAAAAAAAAAAAACAATTTCTATAAAAAAACGAATACTTTTCACGAACACGGGCAGAGGAGGACGATAAAGAGAAATTTGTTGTCATAAAATTTGAATGAAACCGTTACATGCGGACACTCAACAACAGTAAAGTTGTGTAAAGCTACGTTTGTATAAAATGGTTATTTGTTGGACATTAATGAAGTTTACGTGGGCTTAGGTATAATTCTTCAAGCGGAGTCTATATATGTAGAAAACATGGCAAAAGAAAACGTTCATTAGAACGAACACACAGACGAAGAAGACGAAGAAAGAAAGAAATATAAATCATTTCCAAAATTTCTACTCTTACGTGGTTTTGTTTCCCGCTTCTACTACTACTCTACTACTACTCCGCACAACTGTAATTATCATATTTTTCTGTAGAACTAAATCGAACACTGCCAAATCGTAAAGTTGCTTTGCTGTTTTTTTTTTTTTTTTTTTTTTTTTTTTTTTTAAGTATCAACAAAAAGAATGCATTCATTTTCTCATAACGTTTGTAACATTTCACAATCCCCATATTTGTCTATTTCATCTACCGACTTTTGCGTTCAAATATATACCCGTTAACTTGGACAGTGGCTTAAATGAGCCATCAGCAAAAAAAAAACGCGATTTGCATTTATAAATGGTATAAAATGGTATAATGGTCTCAAAATTATTTATATTACTATATATATTTATTTATTGGGTTCTAGGGATTAAGGGTGGGCCAATTCCCCAGTAAGCTAGTATTTTGGAGTTGAAGTTCAGAACAGAATAAAGAAAACAAATACAGCAGAAAAATGGTTTCCGGGTGATAGATAATCAAGATTCGTGTCCCATGTCGATTATAATCTCATTCCTTTCAAGCTTGTGTGTGTTTGTCTACAAGTGCATGCATAAACTATGGTTAACTGAGTGTGAGTGGTGGGTGGCCTCTACGGTACTACCCGTAAGAAATCTTTTTACTTTATATGTATGTATATGTATGTATATGTATGTTTATATATACACATATATAAATTGTAACTGATTTGCCTTCATAGCAATCTCCCTAACTGGGGATTATTAGACGCATACAATGCACATACAGACACAATCAGCCAATTGCCATAAATCGTACGATGATATTGGAATGGCCACCGTTCAAATGAATTGTCTAATTTTATGAATACCCATGAGCCAACTCAGTACACATCCATAGCTGAACGGTTGACTGGTTAGAAAGCATGGACAGGACAGACAGGTTAGCGGGCAGACAACAGTCTAAGTCACTGCACATAAAATTTTCTTCTAACGTAAATGCAACCATAGTAGTGTAGAATTTTTGTATTGCAGGCGCGAGTTTGTGTGTGTGTGTGTCTTGTGTGTGCATGATAAAAAGAAACACGTAAATCGGTAAAAAATCAAAACTTCAAAACATTTTCCAATATATCACAGGCTGCCTACAATTTCCTTTTTCGTTTTATTTATTTATTTGTTGTTTTCTTTTTGCTTTCTATTTTTGCTTTGTTTTTGGCTCTCTTCAATAAAGTACCAGCTAAAAAGCCAGCAGTCCAGCTGGCCAAAATGGTAAACAACCGCACAAGCAAGTGTTTCATATTTAAGTACATCTATAATGCGAGACAAATAAGTTTTGGTAAAACATTAAGAACACATTCAAAGTCGTGTATCTTACAACTTAATAAAAACACAACAACAAAAAAAGAGAAAAAGAAAAAGAAGGAGAAAGAGAAAGAGAAAAGAAAAAGAAAACAAAGAATAGAATGCAAGGAAAAACATCAGAGCTTTATATACCATCATCATTAAGTTAAGACAAGCAACCATCCAACTAACCAGCCGATACCTACCATTCTATCAGAAATGACGCCTCAAGTGTATTGAATCCTATTTCGTTTGGTTTATCTTCCGTTTGCGTCTTGTTCCACTTGCAGTGAATGCAACTTCTTTATTATTGCTCCTGTTGCCTTAATACTAGTGTTACTTTTCAGTGAACTAAGTAACTCGGAAACTAATTTACAATAACAAGAAATATAAGACTTTGTATTAAATTGTTGGCTGCCTTGAATGAATGGTTGCATATTTTGTTGTAACCACGTCGTAAATTTTCAGTTGTTTATTTTCCTTTTCCTTTTATTTAATTTTATTTTTTTTATTTTATTTTATTTTATACGTATACATACATACATACATACATACATTTATTTATATATATACATTTATTTTTGTGATAAAAAGTTACCATTCTTGCACCATCTCGTTGTTTTCGCTATAGCCGCCGTTAGTTACAATGAAAATGTGCTTTCTTATATTGTGGCAAATGTTAGAAACTGGCGAAGTAAAGGTTTTAGCGATAACAGCGTAAATGGCCAAACAGCATAATGCTTGCGTTTTTTTTTTTTTTTTTTTTTTTATTACGAAAAACACGAGCATGTGTAATTACATTGTTAATTATAAACAACTGACTAAGGTAGATAAAAGTATTTCGTTTTTTAAGAAAATATCATGTCAACTGTAATCCTATGCAGTGCGAAAGGATTTCGTATTTTTTATAAATACGTATATATATATATATATATATATATATTTATGCATGTGTAGGTGTTTTGCTATGTGAGCCGGAGATAAAAATAAGCCTAAGATACTATTAACCCGCACCAGTGGTATGTACGCCATCTATGGCAGCTACGTAATAAACTATTTTCCACACACGCTTCGTCCAACACCACCCTCCGCGGAACGACCACGCGTTAAGTATTACTTTGTGGAGGCTAATTGAAGTTAATGCTACGCGCTGGGCCCTTAGTGGATTTGCTTACTGATTTCCATTGCTTCTTTTCTTTACCCGATGCTTTTTAAGTTGCCTTGTATCCTGAATTACTTTCATCACAAATCCGTTCACCGTGCCTCACACTTCGAAATTTCCACCATCCCCTCCACTATCCCGTGTAGACTCCATCCAAGTCGATTGTACGGCACAAATTTTGCGCAATTGAACATCACATGCTCCACATTCTCTTGCGGACCTCTACAGCTCTGACACACTGGTGAACTATCACGTCCGAATTTTTGGAAGCAACCATGGCTAGTTAGGAACTCCATCAGGTAATAATAGGTTAGTGCTTAATTATCAGGCGTTTTTAAACGATACTATGACACGTTCTTAAAGATTTGGACACGTTCGGCTTTATTGGTGTCTCTGAGTTCGTGGGGGACCCGTGCAGCCAATTTCCATACCTTTCCACAGTGAAGTTGTCGGCCAGCATTCGAGTTGTCAAGCTTTCGCCCCCTTCCGCGGCTCCCAAAAGTGCCTGGTCGTCGAAATCCGATGGTCCACTCTTCGTGGCTTATCTTCCGAGCTAGTATCGCTTGATTTGAAACGGGCAGACCTGCATCGACTTTCGCTGATTGTGCCTTCACCGAAAAGTTCGTTCAGATTGCAAAATGATTGCGCTGGTTTCCATCCTTTCTCAAAGTGGTAGAGCATAATGTGACGAATATTAGTATGATTATCGACACGAATTTTTACAACTTAAAAGTAGAAGAATTTTGCCATTTATAAATTTATAAAACATTGCATATTTTCATTAAAAGATACCACGTCAAAGAAACATCTGATAATTACGCAACATCCCAAAAGAGTATCACATCGTGCTGACTTTCGTTTCATTTTGCTACGTTTCCATTCTATCCTCTCCCATTGTGCGCTCAAAGAACAAGCTTGAGGACAAGTGCCCCTGCTTTTTGAGGACGAACGTTTCTTTTCCTCGTTTTATCTCTTCTATGAAAGTATCAATCGGGGTTGTCCATACAATAACTCGGGCCGGTTTTTCCGAAATGATTCGGAAAGCATGCAAAGCGGCATGTCTGCCAAAGTGCCCTAAGGAGGTATACAATTACAGTGAGAGCTCCATCCTGCATTAGCGTGCGCACAGTATAGCAGATGTAACTACAGAGGTATTTCGCATAATCCGTGCCAAACACAATTGAATTCCGGCCAGTTTATCTGTTGCATGTTGGACAGCTTTTAATGTAAAGCTTAGTCCATTATTAATGGCTATACCAAGATACTTAATTATCGGAGAAGTTTGAAGAATTTGGTTACCAACCCTCACGCATATATTTGCAATGCTTTTCTACCTGCTTATAAGTTTTCTATATTTTTGAGCTTGTCCATGTCTTTTTAAAAGTGTCACTGCGCCCATCATTAAAGAATGTGACGACCAGCATTGCGCACGTCTGCATCACAAACAGCCGCCTCTTACGGTATTGACCGTGTTGGTCTATTCGATTCCCCAGGCATTAAAGTTACGCTTGGGATTTTGCAGCATTCATCCAGCTTGTGGGAGCACAACAACCTTTGGCCCGGCGGCCGGTTGCCCGTATATTGAAATGTAACTGCATTGCATGTCCAAATAGTCGCTTTTCTAGTCGCGTCGAGCCTCTACCTGCTGTAACGGTTGTTGCAAGCAATGCGGTTGATTTTGATTTCGATCATATAGATTTGAGTTCTTTCGTGTGTGTGTTTGCCTTTGTTGTTAAATGGTTATGCTCTCCAATCTGTTCGTCCACAGCAAGCCAGCTTTCATTTCTTCTGCCATTTTTAATAGGAAGGCACTAAGAAAATTCGAAAAAGCTCGAAAGTCTCGATAAGTTTTAAAATTTACTGACAACAACGTTTCTATCTATAGTAAGTTTCATAACAAAATAATGAAAGAAGTAAAAGTTTAGCGATTTACACAACAACAAAAAAAAAAAAAAAAAAAAATCTAATATATCACTAAACTTATCAGGTTTCTCTCATAACTTGATTTTATTTTACTGTTGTTTTTATTTTATTTTTAAATACATACAAACATACATATGCGTGGTATCTAAGCAGTGTTACGAAAATTTCATTTTAATGAATTACATTCTATCTTTTTACACTTGATTACATAAAAGTAATTCTACGGACGCATGTAAAGATATTTATACAAATCTTGATGTATACGCGTATGTACATTTCTCTCATTTCTCCCTTTCTTATACGTGTTTTCATTATACCGGGACACTGGAAAACATCAATTCGCAATACGTAACGCAACTGCGAAAGCATTTATTCCGATATCTATGTAAAACAAAATGTGTGTGCTTTGTGAAAGCAACACCCAGAGGAAATCATTATCAATGTAAAGCTATACAATGGACATAATTCTTTATTATTTTCTCCCTTGACAACGTTATTTTTGCAGTTTTGTTTTTTGCTACTAAACTTTCAAAATATTATATTTCTATTTAAAATTGAACACAGCTGGTGTGATCGTATTTCGAAAAGCAAAAAAAAAAATAAATAAATAAATAAATAAATAAATAAATAAAATTTATCAGTTTAGTTACTGCTTGTATGGCTGACACAAAAATGTGCGAAACTTCAAAATCGTTAAGGTTCGAATAACTTAAGCAATTTTGCAAATTGCTGACTACTGATCGAAATAGAAGAGGAAAAACATCAGATAACCATTTTCAAAGACCGTTATTTAAATGTTTGTTCGGAGTAATTTTAGTACCACAGATCTCTCAGATAGGGTAGAAAGTCATCAAAAAAAAAAAAAAAAAAAGAAATAGAAAATTTTAGAAAAATGTGCCTTACAGGCGAGCAAGTTGTGGACATCAAAGAACTAAAAAATATTATTATAATTTATTAAACATCCATAGTAGCATAAGCAGAATTACCTCTGAATAGATCACTATTAAGAAGTACCAAAAATGATTCACAAATTGTACGAAATTAGCGCGCAGAGCTAAAGGCAGTTCGGTAATTCAATTAACAAATCATTAACTCAAATGGTAAGCAGCTTAATATAAGCAGACATACCGTTGAGGAGGGGTGCGCTGACACAACTTTTAATTTTAATTTTCAAATTTAACGGCTCTATGAAAAGAAAGCAACACCCGACTCACTCTCACGAGATATCTTTAAGCTGAAGTGCTCAACGATCCGCACTTTAACTGATAGAAATTTGAATTTAAAAGAGAGAAAGACTTAGTCTACATGCATATAGCTACTGAATCATGTACAAGATATTGTTGTGCTTGAAGGGAGAAGTTCAATTTTTGATCAAAAACAAAAAGACAATCTTTTGTTAATAATAAATGAATTTGAAACTACATATTTATATACATCGTGTTTGAATAAATAAATGAATTGAAGCAATTGAAGAACAAGAGCAATATCATTTTACTAATAGTCATTATTCTAATGAGTGCCTAAGAATCACATCGTGGTATGATTCGTTATAAGAACAAGAAACTTCTCTTCACAATGTTATCTTAAAGATATTGCAAAAAATGCAAATGAAAAGAAACGCAAGTTGTTGTTGTGCCTATTTGATAAATCTTGTTTCGTATAAAATATACGTTTCAAATTTTGATACGATTTTATTAATTTTTGCTGTTAATCCTCAAACCCTGCACTGTTCAAATATTCGTCCTCGTTCCCTTCCTTTGAACATTTTATGCTTCCAAATCGCTCTTAGCCTTATATCCAGCTATTTAAAGCTCATCGCGATGAAACTACGCTAATATTTAAACGAACGCAAATAGTTTCTAAAGTCATAGGCTACTGAGCTAGAGAGTTTAGAAATTAATAGACGAGTGGCCAGGTTGTAATGTCCCAGCTGAGATTCATTTGACGTAGACGGTGTTTTCGCAGCGTTGGGAGAAATCTTCAGGCATTACAAACCAAGTTGTCATTCTCAACGAAAAAGTCCGAATTAGTTACATTATCATAGTCCAACTAAAAGCAGGAAACGTCAATCGTTTAAAGCCTCTCTCAATAGCTAATTACATATAAAATTGTTCGGCGACAAATTCTGTCGTATTTTATCTCGTATAAGCAGTTTTACTTGTTAAATGAAGGTAAGCAGGTACAATGCCTAGAATGCCTGTGAGGTCTTATTATTTAGCGTAACTCTCGTGGCATATTAGAGGACTTCTTTCAATTTCATTTGTCAGTTAGTGGCGAAGTGCAGGGTCACAAAATAACATGCAGTGAATAAAATGCATTTGATATGATTTTCCGCAAAGAGGCAAGGCATCGGTTGCTTACAAAAACTTATCTGACACGACGGATAGTGAAGTTGTAAATGTTCGGACTTGCTGAAGATGACTTTGCCGCTTTTCAAGAATAAGCCACATTTACACACTTTACACCATTGGCAGAGGAGAAGGAGAAACACATCAAACAAATTCAAATATTTATATATATGTATATATTGTTTATTATTTATATAGGCTTTTGTAGCCTTGCCCCACGAGTTATGTAAAACCGTCATCTCGCTGCAAGGAAAGAAAAACGAGAGCAATTTTTAAATTTGTTATGCCTTCACCAGAGCCTACTTAATTGCTTGTTTCTCATTTTGCTTTATTGTACTTGGAGAATTCGTTTAAACCTCTTTTACATATCATCCGCTGCCTTTCTGCTTCTGTGAGTGAGATTCAATTTGTTTTTTAAATTGATTGCGTATAAACGTTGTCACCAATGTTTTCATGCGACGTATTTGAATTCAAAGAAAATGAATTTAATGTCATTAAGACAGTATTAATTGATTGAATCTGTTTCAATCTTCGATTTATTTTATCCTTTAAGTTTATTTGAGGAGAAAAGGTGTACAAATTTTATAATCAAGCAAGGTGCACTATTAAATAGCTTATATCAGATCGCCTGATACAATTCTTTACAATTCTTTTGTTTGAAAATATCAAAAATAATAAATACTTCTCGCTATATGAAGGCTTACTTTCTATGGGAAGACTCTGTAAAATGGATTTCTTTCTCAACAATTGACATCTGTCCATATGATTATCATCATGCATCACTATTTATCGTAAATTAAATTAATCCTTCTTGTTGCATATAATATAAACCAGTCAATGTGGCAATGTTCTCAGGAAGCGGTCCTATTGTATCCCAACTTTTCACATTTTCGTTGCAATTACATCAAAATATTATTTTTCATAAATTTTCGCCTGCAAATATTAGAAATATGAAATCTTTTCAATGTAGTGACTTTTCGCTTGTTGCTGTGATAAGAATAATCGTCCGATCCGAGCCGCAGATATACATGGAGTAGATCGGCACGTTTTTAAATGTACTCACAAAAACAACAAAATGCTTATTACATTATAGTACTGATGCTGTTTCACAAACTTCTCGTCTACAATTCCGAAAGTGGAAATATTGTTAAATTAATAAACATGCGAAGGATGATAAGGAGGTTTATCGACGAGAGTCATCATTATTAAGACTTTTAATAATCGATGATGTTGACCAGCAGTATGTGTTCGTAGAGGAGAATTATTTTCGATATAAATGCGGAAGTCGAGACAGATAAAAGCATTTGTACCCTTAATCAGAACTATAAAATGTCAAGGATGCTCTACTCGTTTCTATCGCCGGTAGATGCTAGTTTATCTCTCTCCCGCAAAAGCATTTTCGTATTTTTTTCATAATTTTAAGATAAGAAAGCTACTCACGCTTTAGATGTAACGAACGCCTTGAAGCGATGATCTCTAGTTAGAGATGCTTTTGCAATATTTGCATTGATGTTATCAATGAGGTTTAATCGGCTCTTTATTGGACCCTTAATTTTTACACATGCCGGCTAGAGATGATATAACGCATTTTTTTATTTGAGACCTGTGTTCGAGTATAGTAAGTTGGGTTTAGGAAAGCTGACAGTGGTCCAACAAATTTCTTTACAAAGCTAAAGAACTTAAAGTACGATTACTTGCTTACTTTACTAAAGATTAAAACGGTTAACTCTGTGGCAACAAAACACGATAACACATTATTAAAGTCGTAAGTCTTGTTCATTTGTAGCTTTTTACTCTGATCATCGAAGAATGGGCGTGTGCTTATTTTATGATAATGTTTGCAGGAAACAAATACAAAGTTTACCCTATAAAGTGTATGCTTACATGAAGCGATGCAAACTTTTTGCAATCGTCTCCTATAAATTCTGAAACCGAATGAGAGAGTGTAAAGCGCTTCATTATTCGCTTTTGCCAACTTTGTCGCGGTTCTTCTGTTCGAAAGAGTTGGCCAGACGTTCGATTTCTGTCTTTTGTTACATCTAATCGATAATACTTAGTAAATAATTTTACTGATCGTAAAGTCTGCCTAACTACATTTGAATGGCAGATGTAAAAGCCTATCAATTAATGCCAATACACTAGCGACAGTTTTGATACAATCTAAGAATATATCTTATCGGTTTATTTAGTATATTGTTCTGTAGTTTAATTTGAAAAAAAGGCCGAAGCTGAAGAAGAGAAAATCGTAAAAACCTGTGTTGAAGAGTAAATCTGTCAGGTTTTCGATTGCAAAAGACTTTAAATGAAGTTAAACAATATTTAAATCAAGACCTTTGTGATAAAGTCAATATCCCTTTTGAACAGTATACATATTCGTGTCTGTGAGAGCGTATGTTATTCACATTCTTCGGGCCACAAACATTAAAAAAAGAATCGATTTTATATTTGGCATAAACACTGAAAGGTTTTCCCAGAAGGCCGCCATTGAAAATGGGGTAAATCGATCGAAGGACACACCCACAATGAAACGAAAACTGAAAATGCCTCTCTTTTCCCAAGCAAAATTTGTAGGTAGAAATGAATAGAAATGGTCAGTCCCATCGCCCCAGCAACATTATAGAGTAGGAAAATTTAGTTTTTTCTCTTTCTTTTAGGATACCGGAGGTGGCACACCTTCGGACAGCTTCGAATACAATTTTCTTACTTGTTTACTCTTACGTGATACAAGTTTCTGGGTCATCGCAATGTTTGGAAAGTTTTGAGTTGTTGGGCGTAATGTTCTCAGTTTTTATACCCAGCTCTTGGATATCAGATTCATCAGGTGTGGACAATATTTTTTTTGGATACAGACCAAAAGATATTAAGACGTTAAATAAATTCTCTCTGGAGTATTCAATAAAACTTTAATATATAGATAGGGTAAATAGTGCTAGCTGGACTATTTAAAATTTTTTTTTTTTTTTTTTTTATTTTAAATAAAAGCAACCAACAATTCATACGGCCCAACATAAATTTCTGTAAAATAAATTTATGAACCGATCTAAAGTAAGGAAGACGCTTACATATTACAGCTTGAAAAAATATGCTTCTTCTTTTATTACTTGTAATGAACAGAACCGGATGATATGGACAATATCGCATGTAAGTAAAAGGGAAGAACAAGTATGACAAGCGTGTCATAACTATAAGCTAATGCATATATATGCCTGTGTGTTACAGTCATGAACGAGTTTGCGCGTACCAGCATAAAAGTCGTATGCCGCCTTAATAACAAGTCTGTTGGGGAACTTAATGTGGGGCCATTATGGAAATTATGGAATTGATGACTCGGTGGCTTGTTAATCGTCATTTCTTAACGCCTGACATATACGGTAAATGGGCAAATCGCTCCGCTCGTCGCGTGAGAAAGAAGATCTTAACTCTCATATAGATTAGGGAGGCATGTAATGACACTGTCGAGCACCAAAATACTCTGCCAATAATTTGAGCCAAACGACAGTAGACAAAAAAATTTTAGCAAAGACCGGCTCTCAGCACATCGACTTTGACCTAAACATATCTCCGCGAATTCGTGACATCTTCAGTATCAGAAAGAAAATTTTTAAATTTATAATATAAATTGCATCAAGCTTTCACTGGTTTTGCAACGGAAAGCATTAATTTTGAGTTGATTGGTTTGGCATTTTACTGGTAAAATACTTAAAATAGTGAAAAGTTAACGAAATTTTAAGGGAATTTTCTGGTGAGAGACGTTGTTTTTTTGTTTATTTATTTTTTTTAATTTCTTTCTTCTTTTTATTTATTTTGAAAACAAACGAGCTATTGAATGTAAAGTCTTAATTATTCAAGGATGCCAAATAAGTCAAGGATCCTTTGCTAAATAGAGGTAGTAGACAATATACATAACAAAATGAAAAGAGGAGAAAAAATGAAGATGCAAAAATATTGAAAAGGCGGTTTTCTTCAAAATCATGATAAAATACAAACGTGCAGGCAGGCAGAGGCACGGTAATGCACAGAAAGACACGTACTCATACAAATAAATTCATGCAGATACTTATAATACAATGATCTTGTAATAGTTTGCCAAGAGTGTTTGTAAAGGCAAACAGTTCGCAAACAAACAATTCACTCAGTTTCAACGGAGTCACAGAAATTTCATTCATTTAGACGTATATACATACATACATATATACATACATACATACATAGACTTACACGAACGCAGTATATACTGTAGTATAGTATAGTATAGTATAGTATAGTATAGTATTTCTATATAGCTTTGTGCAAGTGAGTGAGTGAGTGATGCGTTCGTTTATTTTATGGCCCATAAAACTTTTGTACCCTCAAATTATTTCAGTAGAAAACTTGAAAAGTGCAATTGTGTGAAATTAATGATTGTTGAATATATTCTTAGAAAATTATGTACTATCTCTTAGCAATATATGCCTGTCAGTTTGTCAGTGTATATATGTCAGTATATATATATATATATATATATATATATTGTTATATATATTGTTATATATATGTATATATATATGCAATCGCATGTGCGTAAATGTTTAATTATGTAAATTTTATTGAAATTATTTTCAAAAGTTTGAATTGCAATTAATTATCTATTAAATTGTATAACACGCATTAATATGTTTATATATATATATATATGTACATGTGTATATGTATGTATATATGTATTAATATGTGTGCATTTATGTATAGATTGGTGTAGATGTGACATATGAGAAATTTATGACATTTTACGTGAAAAGAAATTTAATTGAATTGCATTTATTATGCAGTACGGCAAGAATGGGTGGAATGCTTTTCAATCTAATGTTTACAATTTAATTAAATACAAAAACGTTTAATTGATATATTGTTGTTTAAATTAAATTTTGAGTAACTTAAAGTAGAATTTTTTGTTTTATCAGCCAATACGTAAATGCTTTCGGTTAAGCTTACATAAAATTAATTATAAATATATGTCTCAAATCAAATCGAAAAGAATATTAAACAGTTGAGTTATTAAATAAAAGATACAATAAATTTTTTTCTTTTTTTTTTAACTGGGGCCGTGCCAACCAATTAATTCAAAGCATTACGGATTATATTTCAATATTCATACAAATGTTCCACGTTAATCACGCTAATCAAGAGTACATGATTTCTATTACATACATTGTGACTATTATAAGCAAAATAATAACAATATGCCGCATGAGCCGGTCGTTGTTCATAAGTACTTCTGCATTTCTATAACAAATCATATATATTGTTTAAACGGGCTGTGCAATTAAATACTAGAGAACACTTCTCTCGACTTAAACTATTCTGTATCCGACCGCTTTGATCACATTATCCTTGCTTCTATAGGCATTCGACTGGCTTACGTAGGAAAGGCTTTTCTTTTCCGCACTTCGTTCGTACGTATTGCAGGAAAAGTACATTTGGATTACATTGGCAACTCTGACTGCGAATCAATAAGACCTTGCGGTCTTTAGTCTATTATTGACGAAAGCAAAGGCATTCAATTGTAAAATTGTATGTAAAATAGTCTTTATACGCTAATAGAGGTCGTCTTTCCTACATCCATTTTGCCTCATCTATACTTTTATGGCGACAATTAAACACGTTGACACATTGGTATTATAAATTATGGTTAACAGTATTTTCTTTAATTAAACTTTTAATTATAACATATGTCAGAAGTGCTCTCAGTCGATTGCCTTGACCCCAAAATTGACATTGCGTGAATACTTTAAAGTTCGATATATGGCGCTAGGTTAGAACAGGTTACCGTGGCACTCCACCTGTCTGCCTTAGTGAATGAAAAAAAGGGGAGGTAAAGTTTATACCGTACAACCAGACGCCGTTATTAATTTACTAAAATTTCAGTGTAGGAGAAATTTTTCCGATCATCAAGGGAAATTTTTTCAAGGAATTTATGTTATCGCGCTGATCGAAGAGCAGATATTCGGATTATACGAATTTATCCTGGCCCGAATATATTTTGTACAATTTACTTATAAGTAAATCCATTCTTCCAGCTTGCTCGAAGGTTTAGTGGAAGTTATATTGTTAAGAAATTATGGCAACGGTTAACCTACAAGCACGACATTGGGAAGACATAAGCCGGTCGACGCGATCTATTCACAATGAATTCGGATTCTCTTGTTATGTGGATGTGTATTGGCTGAGATACGCTCTTTAATATTGATAGTGATAGCTAGTCCTTTTACAATCCACTTCTCGAGTAAGACCGCAAGTCACTAATCAGCTCAGGAAAAATGAAAATTCCGACGCAAGTGCGATTATTGTTGTTAAGCCGGCTAAGGCTTTATTAAAATCATTTGCAGTCCGAGTCTGGTTGTGCAGTTAGTGGCCACCATGAGACTGGTCCGGTGAAGACGACATAACTAAGTTTAGCCCAAATAAAACTAAGACAACGAGTTTTTAAAGAACTTTTTTCACGAAAAGTTGGTCGTATCCGACGAGCTCTTTATCGCATGCTTCCTTCGTAACTTTTTCAAAGCATTTAATAGTTTTCTCACATATTTGCTTTTTTCAGTTCTATGTTTTTTTTTTGTTTGGTTTGACAAAAAATTGCAAAATTTACAATAATCGTAATTTTCCGGCAATGAATGCTTTCTCCGGCGACGAAATGATAACCATTTTGAGATAAACTGGATATTGTAATATTTGGTAATATTCCTAAAGGAATTGAAGTACTGATTGTTTTGCTATTTGCTGTAATAGAATTTCCAATGCAATCGAGTGAAATTACTGGTTAATGCGTATAGCAAGTGGAAGTTACTGCAAAGTCGAAATTCAAACCAATTTTTTACACTTGTGTTTACCTTGAGTAAGAAAATTTTCATCAAATGCCCGAACACGATGCAACAGACTCTTCTTTCCACAATTTCAGAGTAGCTTTCATTCGCACAGTTTTCAGTATTCAGTATTCGTAAACAATTCTCTCATCTTAGAACTCTTCGAAGGTGTTGGTTAAACATTAATAAACATTAATATTAATCTTTTAATTTTTTGAGTTGTTGTCAACGCACTTTTTTTTTTTTTTCAAAATTAAAAACTGGTGCTTTCGGATCGCACGTTAGTCTGAAATAATGAAGTCAAGCATCCTGCAAGTGCTGGTTTGATGGCCCGGATCCATAGACTTGTACAAATCGCCCCTACTGCCTGCTCTCTAACGCATATATTGAAATAAGTTGCAGAAAGAAAATGTAATTCAACTATTGATCTATGTAAAATTATTTCAAATTCATTTATTTTCCTTAAATTTCACATATTCATTACATAAATTAATAATTCGAAGGCATGCAGCAACGTTTTTGCTATTACGAGCAAGCAAATCTATAAATATTTCTGCTATTTAATGTTAAACTAATTGCTTATCCTATAAATGCTGCTGTAAATGGAAATAGATTTGCGTAAGCAAGGCATCTGCATAGAGTTTATGAACGTTTTCTTAGTTCTAATGCTCTTCGTCCATAGGTCAGTTTACGGCAGTCGAGTGAAAATTCATTCGACGACGTAATTGATGCCGATGATGAAAAATGTTCAAAGGGAACATAAAATGAAATATCATTACGAAATGAACACATTCGATACAATTATCTTTTGGTGCCATTAAATAAGGAGGGATTATCGAAAAGAGATTAAGGAAAACCTTCTTAAAAGAAGAATTGAAGGATTAATAAGGAATACCTCTTAAGTGAGTTCAGTTTTACTTAATTATATACTTTACTCTTCCTCTTTTCATTTATTTGCGTTTACATTGTTATAGACGCACCAGTGACATTACAAACACAACGCTATTTTTGCCTCGACTAAACAACTTCACTCGATTCGCCAGCAGTCGACTCACGGAACAACGTTGTCGAAAAAGGCGACTGCGTCGAGTATGTATTCGCAGTCGACAGCCATGAACCGGCCCTAGCTTTGTAAATTAACAAGTATCCTTTGTGTCCACGTGTTAGTTACTAAGCAAAAAAGATTATCGTCCATGTGATCATATTGCATAGTTTAACAGCTTTAACAATCTGCAAGACATATCTATAAAGTTTTCTATAAAATTTGAAAGAAAAAAGATAGATAAGACAAGATTTGAATCGAATTTCGAATCCACTTGCATCTTACGATCTTCCCCATTGATCAAGGTTGTCAACGCGTTGAACACCAACAAAGTGCAACCATTTTGTTCGTTAAGCCTGAAATTTCTATAGCTTTTTTAATAACGGTCCTACTATTTAACATCACGTACGTATATGCATATTTACTTCTTTTTTTATATTAAATTTTATGACTTTTAATTTAGTTTTATTAAGAATGTGAAGCAGAAAAAAAAAAAAAAAAAATTCGTTAATATGCAAATACTATAAAATACTGTAGCAATTTCTCGAAATGGCCAGAGTTTTATCTATGTCGAGGTTACCCGGCACTCGCGTTTACCCATTATGTCATTTTATGAGTTTTCGCACATTAAAGCATACATAAACATTAAACCGAAACTATGTTATGTGTGTACTACTTGTATAATATAATATGCTCACACTCTAATGCATTTACGCTTTGGATAGAAAACTTAAAGCGATTCCCGCGGTAATGAGTTCAACGTAATCCTTTGTTGCTAAAGCAATAATTTTATAATAAAAAAAAAAAAAAAAAAAAAGATTGCATATATAATAAGCGCAAAAGATACCTTCCCTTTCTCTCGGGCCGAATTTCGGATACCTATGATGACTGTTTAAACAATTCTACATATGCAAGTATGACCATATGTTTTTTTTTATAATTAATTCTTCATAGACGTATTTTTTTTTTGAATGTCATTTATGCTAAGAATCTTCAGAATCTTACTTAACTTCGACTACCGCAAAGGTTTCGATAAGTGCCAGTGGATATTACAAACGATATGACGAAATGAGTTTAACGATAAACTATAAACAGTGCATATATTAGCCATTATATAATAATAATAATAAATAACAACAATTTCTGCTTCATAAATATCTTGTTGAATCAATTAAATAAAAATGGAAATTCTATCTTGGATCAAGAGTTGACATAGTGAGATTTTTTCATCACAATTTTAGTGAATTTTTCCTATATTTTAAGTGAAATTTTTAAAACTAGATACGTGCCACTATTATATTATATTGATATGTACGCAAAACTTTCCAACTATGCATAAGAAACGTAATAAAATGTGATAACAAGAGAAAGTGTCTAAAGCTCTCATGTACAAAATACAGCAAATTTTCGAGTTCTCTTATGAATTACGCCAGATTTGTCAATCAGCAAAGCAATGTCAGTAGAAGAAGGTACACTACATGCATGTATATCACCGCATGCATATGATCACCGTAAGAAGGCCAAATTGCATAAGCAATGTCTGTGCGTCTGTCTGTCTGTCTATCCGCTTTAAGGGCACAATTACAAATTTCCAATGTAGAGAATCAAAGTTAGTCTTACTATATTTCATGTAAACCCCTTTAAATCGATTGAAAATGGGCAGATGGGCGTGGTCTGTAGATATCGTTTTGAGTTTCTAAAATATTATTGTTTATAAGGAAAGTAGTGAATAAAATATCTTTTGAAATACTCATACGATGCCATCAATAATAGCGTACGATATATATGAAATATATCGCGTGAAAACTTATTTCTTAAATCAAGTTAATTTAAGTTCTGGACGAGCTAGCCATGCGAAGACCCGAAGACTATTGGCTAATTCGTCCAGAATCTCAATTCAATCTAAGAAATGAATGCATTTTATAGGAAATTTGAAAAGTCACCTTTTTCTCCGCCCTGTTGGCCACGTTCTATTAGTCACTTTCTATATTCTATGCGAATCTTTTTTGATATCTTTAAACTGTCCATTACATTGGTAATCATTTATACTCATGTGCTAAATTGTCATAAATTCTAATCCATTTGATTTCCTAATGATCAACTATAGAGCAACCTATCGATAAATATTACAATTTGCAGGATGTTAATCAAATTCTATTAGTTCAATGCTCAAACGTATTGTGCGCACGGCCTTACCGTTCAGTAGTCTTAGATTTCTATAGCTTTCACAAAAGGGATGATCTTACAATTAAGTAAGAGGCTAGCATTGTGGATTTATACTCCACCTCCGCCATTACTAGGTCTTGTAATCTACTATAATTGCTTAACATTTACACTGGCTACGATCCAAGTCCCGTCTTCTCCCTTTGATGATGGGATCAAGAACAAAGGAAATCACAACCGATATTTCCAACTAACTTCACTCTTTGAAAACTTCGCTGTGCTTTTATTTCGAGTGTGATAACCGCCTTGCCCGCCATAATGTTTCTTATTCGCTTGCTTATGCTAAGTACATAAGTGTTAGACCAAAACGGTAGCAAGACTTTGATCCTCACAACACTGAACGTGAACTTCGAAGTCGAGCGAAATATTTCTCTCGAAAAGTAATAAATTCGTTGAATACCTTGAAAATCGTTTTCGCTTCATTTACAAATGTGCGACTGTATAGAGAAATCAGCACTAGTTGCGTTGACTATTTATCTGCTTACCTTTATTCTAGATTTATTTTTATTCGAGATCATGTTGCTTTGAATTAAATTGCCTTAAATGTTTTTGTGGTTGGTTTTGTGAATTTATACGCATAATTAAAGTATACATATATAGCAATGCAACACCGAAGAGCAGAAAAAATTTCCGTAGTGAAAATGCATGAATTCGTAATAAAAACCTAGTTTTTTCATCGTTAACGAATAATATCTTCCAATAATTTATTTATATATTTATTTTTATATTTATATTTAGTTTTTTCATATCTTTTATTGGCTTAAATGATCCCTTGAATATTCACAAATGATATAAAAGGATGATTGTAAGGGAGTGGGGATGAAATTTTGTATGGCTTATAAAGTTGATTTTCTGAGTGTAGTAATAGGTCCGTATCACCGATTCTTTGAATTCATAAGATGATACGGCAAATAGGAAACGTGATTGGGAGTAAACGAAATGTTAATCACATTCCTATTTACCAATTGTATCGAGTCGGCAGCGCAGATTAGAAGCGAAATAAAAACCTATTCCGAATCGAGTTTTTCCAAACAATTCTATGCTACTGACTGAAAAAGGGAAGAGATTCGGTCACCGTCACTTATTTCAGACATTTCGTAATTCGAAGGTTAATCGGTTAGTTAGTTAGTTAGTTAGTTAGTTAGTTAGTTAGTTATTATATGATTTTTATCATTTCTCTTTATCTGTAAGCGGCTATCCTTCTATAGATTGTATCCTGCTGTTTAAATAGACTCCTGTTAAACACATATAAAAATGTGTGTATCACAAATTATGACCGGTAGCACTGAACATGTCAGCTGACATGACAGCTAGCCGCAGCGGTTTACAATAGCAATTTTATGGTAGCATTTAACTCAGACTTACAAACTTACAAATGCATACGCACACACAGTCCAATATATACACATGCACACATAAACCCATATGCACCCGCGCGCGCACAGACAACCACATATATAAAGGCCTGTAATCATATTCTTATATGTCGACACAATTTTAAGACAAACGACAACAAAAGCCAAAAAAAAAGTATAATGAAATAAAAACTTTTCAGACGCAGAACAAAAAAAAAGAAAAAATGAAACACACGTAGTGATGAAAAACGCATGTACACACACGCAGTACACATGACTGATATACGAATGTAAAGGCACAAACAGATGTAATCGCACAAGCTACGAGCACCGATAGGAAAGAAGAAGAAACGCCTAAGAGTGAGATAGATAGAGAGAGAGAGAGAGAGAGAGAGAGGGAGAGAGAGGGGGAGAGAGAGACAGGAAGGGAGAGTTTACGGTTTACGGAAAAAATGCTATAAAACTGAATGCAAATTAAATTTTCAAGTAATGGAATTAATTAAGCAGCAGCTTATCGCATAACAAAACGAAAATGATATATATATCAGTCTCATTACAATAATGATTTTAGTTAGTGTAACGGGGCAAGGGGGTCCAAACGACACCACAAAGAATGAGTACACTTACTACTATTACTGCTACTGCACTTACGACCTACTATTGCCTGTGATGAGAGGCGATGGTGATAGAGTAAGTAATGAAGTAAACACATGTGCGCGTAAGTATCTTATGAACTGGACTGCAGTTGGGGTTGCTTATCACCGATTGTCTGCTTCCATAAGTAGTAGAGATGTATGAGTGTTTGGTAGTTTTTTTTCGCTCGGTTCGGGTATATAAATATATATTTTTCTATTTTATATATGCATACATGTGTGTGAGTGTGGGTGGGTGAATGTGTGTATGAAGCATAAACGGAAACTGCGCTGGAAGTGTTGGAATTGTAATAAGTCTCAGCTTTAGAATTTTATGGTAATTAAGGTCAAAAATAATTTGTATTTCTGAGAGCATGAGTAGGCGGATATGGAACCGTAGAGTAACAAAGGGAGAAGCAGCAAACATTCATATATGCACTCACTTACCAGTACACTTATCCGCTTACGTACGTATAGACAGACCCGCACGCATATATATAAAATTCAAGTTTACCTCGACGTTAACACATTTAAAATTTTCCGTTTTAGTGCTGGAATCAAGCAAAAAAAAAAAATAAATAAATAAATAAATAATAGGAAAAAATAGGAAGAGAAAAAAAAAAAGTAATACATTAAGAGGAAAAAGACACACAAAACTAAAAAGTTTGCTCAATTAAATAGACACTGTCGGTAACTGGTCAGAAATAACTAGATTGTTATATGTAGATGCATATACGTTTCGTATGTATATCTAGATGTGCTAAGTATGGATATATATGTACGTTCATTCATGTACGTGTATATGTATATAAGCATGTTGTTGGATAGCTCAAAACCACACTGTGACAACTACTGCCATAGTGGCAAAAAAAACTTTACCCGGCCATCCAGAAAAGTTAACCTTTCTCTCTTTAGCTCTCTAATTGAGTACGCTAGAGCGTTAGTATGGGTGAATGATAACGTGAAAACCAGATGTAGATTTCGGGTGTGAGCCTTATATACGTGCAGAAAGCATTTCCTCCCTGACCATAGAGAAACAGTTCCAAAGAAGTAAGTAAGGGAGGAAACGAATCCTATATATCCGCTACGTACATATACATTTTTAAGACCACATAAATTTTCAAATGATATCTCTGCCACGCCTATGATATATGACTGCTGATTAATAATAGTTCGAGATTTTTGTTACCTGAAGATCTGTTTCCATGTCTTCGCATATTGCGGACGGATTTCGCTCATTTTTATATTTGATCGCCGAACTGACGTTAACCAGATAATATTACTAAACTTTTTCGATTGTAGTAAGGCGAACAAATTCTGACGATCTTACGAACGGACAAACTGTTTTAAGCATTTCAGGATGTTGCAACCGGAATAAAATGTCTTATAGAAGCCAATCTTTTGGGGGTGACTATGAAATGGAAAGAAAAAAAAGAAGAAAAAAAACAAAAACAAGAAAAAGAAAAAGATATGGTTGTATGCATGCTGGCAAATTAAATGCCAACCGTAAAATGCCAAAACTAAACTGAATAGAAAAGTTGAAGTAGACAAAGATTTAAGTGACACTGCGAAACAGATTTTGTGTGTTTTGTTGCTGTTAAAATGTTTAACTTTGAGCATCTCTATTATCTTGGGTGTACAGCCATGTTTATAGATGCGTGTCCCTGTATGCTTCGAATAGCCTTGAATATTATGATGCAATTTATTAAATGTTTTTATGTAGTTTTCTCTTTTTTATTCCATCACAAGTTTTTAAGTACTCGTTAAGTGAAACGAAAAGCATTTAGTTTAATTAATTTTTGGCTCGTTATTATTATTTTATTTATGTATTTTTTTGGTGGTCTCTCCTTTTTGGTGATTTATTCAATAAAGGAAAGAGCAATAAAGTAAACACAACCATAATCAAATCACTGATGCCTAACATGATAATCATAATCATAATCATAATCATAATCATAATCATTATCATAATCATTATCATCATTATCATCATTATCGTTATCAAGAGTCAAGTGATAATTTTTCAAAAATTGCCCACAAGTACTTGCTGTTATAATTTCTTGTTGTTGGCCTTGTGTAACACAATTTTTATTTGGTTTTCATTTATTTCATTGGGTCAAAACCAGGCAAACAATCAACCGACTATTTCAACCAGTCAGTCAATTCAGTCTGACAGTCAGCCTAATTGCTTGTTTGCTTACGGTTGATTGTAACATAGCTGCGCTAGACTATCACCATTACAGTTGTTGCGCCTGAAGCCCATCTAAATCGTAAATCTTTCATTGACCGCAAGAAAAGCTAAAAAAAAGTTTTTTTTTTTTTTTAAAACTTGTTTTCATTTTTATCATTTAATTATAAAAAACATTCATCTTTTTCTTATACATTATTTATTTTTGTTTTACGGTTTATTGGGAAATATTTTCACATAATATCCACGACTAAGGACAAAATAGATTTTTGTCATACTTTAATGTAAAGCACAAAAATAATCATCGCAAACCGGGCCAAGTATACACATTCTTAATTAGCGGAAATATCACACTTGTTTCCAACATGTCCATCCGTCTATTCTTACAAATCTTAAAGTGATAGACACTGTCAGAGTAGCTTCAAAGTTGCGTCCAGTTTACGTTCACTGATCCTGATTCGTCCTTAATGAGCAAACACAACTCGGACAAAAGATTCAAATACTTATTAGTAGCTTAAAAGATAAAATATATCTCCACTTATAAAAAAAAAAAGTGAATATGAGCTCGCAAATCAAAAGAAAACCGTACGGTATTAATGGTTGTAGTGGATTTCGGTTGTGACACCTCTTACCGCAAAAACAAAGCAAAAACATTTGAATACCAAAAGAGCAAAATCTCTGTAACATGTTTAAGCGGAAGCTCATTTGCGTTCCACTAAGGCGTACATTTCAAGTTATCAGCTACAGCTTTCTTAGGGAATAGGGAATACCTCCTAAGTGACTATTCCTACACAAAAAAAAAGTCTCTCACACAAGATTGTGCTTAATAAAATCCCGGGGCCAGAAGCTCTCTACGGAGAAGTCATTAAGAGTACAGCAAGTCATCCTCTCTTCCCGATCAAGATGTGCAAAGGCCTGGTCGGCTGTTTTAGGGTCGAAGAAGCAGTAGCGTTGCTGCGCAATAAGATATTTCTTGCTTGGAGTTTAAAAATGCATTGATAGCGATCCAGCAAGGGCGGGAAATTCGAAAAGATTAATGTTCGAATTATAACGATTACGACTATCAGAATGGTCGCTCATAAAATCGACTTTCGTAGAATATCTACAGGCAGGCAAAGTTCCGACATCTGGAGGCGTAGCCTTGCGGGGGAGTTCCGTGACGGCTAGAGTTACCCCCAAATCACTTAGGTATCAAGTATTGAAGGTATCAGAAACGGCTCGCCTCTCCCAAGAAGAACAAGTTAGCCCTTACACATTCTCTCATTTTTAGTATTCCACACACCTCCTAAATGGTGCGAGATTGTTGCACTTCCGAAATGGATGGGATGTACGCCAGCTGTCGCTTATATTCCGCCTCTAAATAAACGAGACAGTTGTCTTCAATTATTTTATTTTATATACGAATGTCTTTAGTGTGAATTTTATCAATTTCAACCAAAAGCAAGCGAGTAGTTAATTCCATTTGGACCAAACCTTTTAATACCCATCTCTAGCCTGTACATAATATTGTAGGATAAAATGAAAATGCATTCGGCAAATCACTCGGACATCGTATCGTACGTATCGTACATATACTTGAAATTTTATTTTTATGCATTTCGACGGCAACTGACCGATAACTACGCAAACGAAAACCATATTTACCCACTTCGCCTCCACGTATACACGGTTTTGTTCACCATTATTCACGAAAACTTGTTGCGCTTTGGATGATTTTTTTACTTGACACGGATAAGACTGGATCTGATCGATATTCGAATTCAATCTGACGAAAGTAACCGAAAATATTTAAAGCAATGTTGTCGCATAATTCTCATTTTAACAGACATTCTATATAATTGCCTTGATGAGTATATGCAGATACCTTGAGGCATCTCCTTGATTTATACATCCTTAGCTTGACAAATATTCGACATTAAAAAAAGAAAGCTATATTAACTCGACCGATAAGTTTGTTCAAAATGACAAATATTTTTTTTATTTTTTTTTCATTTTATTTCTTTATATATTCGTTTCCAACTGTGGAGCTGAGCTGCTTTCATCGGCCGCAATACATAAAATTCAGACCACTAAACTCATTAGTTTTGTAATGACGAGTTATTAATCAATATCACACACACTCACACACGAACGGGTACACAACTGCAAATGCATATGGCGTCAAGCTTTTAGTATATAAAGTTTAGGAAGCACGATAGCGGAAAATTTGAAAAACAAACCCAGAGCATTTAGAGGCAAACACAAAAACATTTAAGCATAAAGTAGATAAATTTATCAAAAAAAAAAAATTAAACGAGTGGCAAAAGGAAATAAAAAGAGGTAGAAAGAGAGAGCGAGAGTGGTAGAAATACAAAAGAGAGAATGAGTAAGAGAGCGAACAAGTAATTGAAAGACAGAGGGTGATAAAATGATTTCACAAAGAGCCTAAAGAAATCGGAAATATTTCAATTTTCACCTTAACGGCAGAGTTTCAGCGAGAGAACACTCGCTAAGGCTATAACCAAACATATGAAGCCCATGCATATCCATACATAAGAATTTATGCACTTATGCACGTAAACATGTACAGCCACGGACAAACAAACAAACAAAATGCGCTTCGTCATAAGAACAAGCATAAAAGTTTTCAAATATAATTTAAACTACTACGTAGAAGAAATTTACACACGTTTTTACTAATAATCGAAATTCAACAAAAATACTTTGCCTGCCCAAATAACGCACAATACATATATATTCGTCATTAGTTTTGAACGTTTTTTTAATGAGGTTCCATCAGTTATCGATCCGATTAAAATGCAGGCTTTACGCTGGCCATACCTGGATCGTTATCGTGGATATAATTAATATTTTGCTGACAAGGACTTAAACATGGGGTTCCATTCTCCTTCTTTTTTTTTCAAGTACCTAAGCATTACGATTTCGTGAATTTTTGCCCTGAGTCCTTCTATTCGGTTGTAGTCCATTGCCAGACCATTGTAAGAACTCTGATATAATTGTCCTTGGCTTTTTGGACAGTGCACAAACTGTGAATTGTTGAGTCAGTCACCTTCTTACCAATCTAAACCAGATTATTTAGGATGAATTCTTCATTAAATTCTTTTCCGGATTCCCTCGATGACTTCAACGGCTTTTAACTGGCTCTATGGTCTGCTAAAATCGGTTTGACAATGGAAGGAGTAGTTTTTTTCTTGATTTTTGCCGGCGTTTTTTTTAGTTTTATTATGCTAAACGACAAATAGCATTTTTGCGTTGCACATTTTTGCAAAACTATTAAATGATTTAACAATTACAACAATCAAAACTGTAGGGTATTTTGTTGGAAAATGTTGTGATATTTTTATGAGGAATTCTCTCCGTAAAAGCGAAAAAATAAGTAATTAAAAATAAATCTAGAATAGTGGTAAGCAATATTGATAAATGAGGAGAATATTCTTTAAATATATATTGAAAAGAATTTTGTTTTTATTGTGCTATCTAAGCGCCTTTGGCCGTGGGTACGTACGTATACGTTCTTGCGGCAAGTTTGTAACGTAGATCTATCTTGTGCATATATTAGCAATTAATTGAACGTGAGTCTTGAAACCATGTTTTGACATGTTTTCCAAGCATGTGGTATGTATGTGTATGTTTATGTTTCTATTTCACAAAGCTACATATACGTAGATGCATGTATATTCGATGTCACCTTACCTTACCGCCGGCAAAAACGTTAATTCATAATTTTTGGCGTTTTCCATTAAATAGTTTGGCTATTCAATACGTTTTTTTTTTTCCTTTCTTCTCTTTTTCTATTAATTTTCCAAAAATTTTGTCCATTTTTCTTTTCTAAGTTGCTTTTGTTGTTGTTGTTAAAACATAAAATTTAATATCAACGTTTTATAACCAAACTGCTGAGTTGCTGTGTGTTTTTTGCTGATAAATAGTTTATAAGCATGAATGTATGTATACGCTTGTCCTTATTTCTCTATCCTATTTACCTCTTTCCCTCTATCGCCATATAATATACACATACACACATATCCCCTCTTAATATAGAGAACACCTACCTTTCGCTTGATTAATGATCATATTGGGGGGTAATGTCACGTCTGTTAAGTACAATGATAGGTAACTATTATACACTTCGTTGGTATATACATATCTACACATATGGTAAGACATTTATGAAATTTACGTTGTTGGCAAAGCCATTTATATCTATAAAATGTGTACATACCGTTACAGTCATATATGAATACGTCGCACCATTTTGCAACGTTGTCTTTATGATTATCGTCACCACTACTACGATTCGCCGCTACATCATTGGGAAGCTTTTTGTGCACAAATCTGAAAGAGATTTGTTCCCTTTCTTTCTTTTTTTTTTTTTCTAACTACTCGTGACTGTTGCAGCCACTGTTGAAAAATTTATGATAATAAATTATATTACACGACACCTCTAACTGTGTACACAGCGGTGAGAGCGGGATGGATGCGAACAGAAGATGATGAGGATGATGGGCAATGAAGTAGTAGCACTAGTCTTAGTGAGACTGATTCTCTGCCATCGGCATACCGCACTGTAGTACATAAACATGTGTTCAGTGTTAGCAACATTCACGCCGATCCAATGGCAGGCAACTAAACAAAATTTGTCCTAAAACTTGCAACATTTTTTTTAATTGTTAAATGTTAAAGAATTTGAGAAATAAAAAACAGAAAGATAGAAATGAAGAAAGAACGAAAAAAAAAAAAACAAGTAAGAAAACTATATTCGGTCTCGACCGAATCTTTTACACTCATCATCGTTATCCTAAAAAAGACAAAAAAAAAAATTAAAAGAACTAAATTTTCATGTTCTATAATGCGGAATGGGCGCGATTGATTTGCGTGAGCCGTTGTAAGCGTGTCCTTGGAACAGTTTAAGTCACACCCAATTTTTTTTTACAAGTTTATAGGCGATATCTTCATATTCGCTAACGGTAGAATCGTTACCATAGATATTACACAATTCCGCAAACATACAGATGGACAGACGAACAGGTGGACATGTTTAGGTGCATTGCAGATTTGAAACTGGCCAACAATTTATATTCTTTATGTGGTTTTTCAATATTAATTCTGCGCCTTATGAAGGTATTGAAGAGAAAAAGTTAAATTTTGATACGGTATAATATTTGGTAGGTGTGGACGATTTTGCCCATTTTCGTACAGATGCTACAACGTCATCCATAGAATGTGCATTCAAATTTTTGTACATTTATCTACGATAGTTTATGAATAAGGAGCAAAAAACCAATTTTTTATTCATTTTGAAAAACGGACGTGTTCCCAGTTTAGGTGGTACTGTAGGCATGTCCTTCGACCGATTTGGCCCATTTTGAACACCAATCTACGTGCAAGAGCTTTCAGTGTTTCTGCCAAATTCAAAGTCGATAGCTTCATTTTTGCGGCGGGGAGAATTGTCGCAACAGACGGACAGACGGGCACGCCTAAATCGATTTAAAATTTGATACTGATCAAGAATATATATACTTTGTGGGGTCTTTCTGTTTAACATCTGGGCGTGAATATGTCCTGACGAAATGAACATACCGCTGCATCTTTTGGTGATGGGTTTACAAAGAAAAACACTAAACTCATTTAAGTGATTTTATTGAAATAATAAATGTATTTTGCTTGTAAAAAGTCGAGGAATGCCATTAAGAATTTTTAATTTTAATTAAAAGAAAACTTTACTTTGCAAATATAATCTTAAACTATTTCTATGTCTCTATTCGTCTCTCTCTCTACAGTTCACGTAAAAATTTATTATAAGTTTTATTTGCTTAAGAAAAGTAATTGCACAACTAACAATCCATACAGTTTAGGTGGAAATTTTCGAAATTTATCTGTGAAAATTCTAAAAAGTATAACATTGTCAGCTGAACCCGTATACTTAAACCGTGGACACCTAGCAATTTTCTCCTCGCACATGTACATTCACCATTTTCTTAATGAAAAAACATTTTCAAATACAATTCACGCAAATGAACAAAAAAAAAAAACATCAATTCTTTTTAGAGATGCCACCCTAATCTAAATCTGTCTTTCCCTTTTTTCGTTGATCACTTACATAAATAGATGTGTGTATTTTCAGGGTTTTTTTTTTTTTTTTTTTGTAAATAGAGCGCACAGCACCATGCGTGAGCCTGAGCTCGTTGAAGTCGAACGTAGATGTTGATTTTCAAACATTTTAGATAGGCTGAGTTGTGAGTTGAAAAATATAAAACGCTTTAAGCGTTACTTTTCCGGTTTAGCTTAAAGGAAGTTGCTGGTTCTCGACAATAGATATTGTACGACAATTCCAAGTGCAAGAGCTCGTGATATGGCTCAAGCCAACCATTAGGATTGATGCAAGAAATTGGGTTTCATGGCGGCACCGCAATAGAAAGTTCTGTGACGACCAGGCATCGTTTGGCTGTATAGTGAAAGATCTACGAAAGGAAAGTTAGGCCCAACGGTGGGCTTTCCAAGCTGCCATATTCACTCTATATCGATTCTTCCGATTATAACTTCTTCGTTCACTGGATGTTCAATTACAATATTTGTTCAGGCAACACTCCAATCGTCCCACGATTCTTTTCGACGGGCAAAATTGATTCCTGCTAAGAAGAGAAACAAAGTAATGGTTAATCGTGGAGAACACTTTTAATAGCACTTTTCAAAAAAAAAAAAAGTTAAGCTATACCATACCCACCACATATATATTTCATGCATATTGCCCTGAAATAACTCGCTAGATGATGAAGAGATGCAAACATGCGGATGACCCTATTGTTATTATCTTTTATTATTTATTAATAATTATTTATTTATCGCAAAGAAATAAATTCTTGAGGTAACCAGTCGCTTTCATCATCTTAAATATTTCATTGAGATTACATAAGATTGCCCGCTCCGAATGCGAACCTTTTAATTCGGGAAAGCCAATCACAAATCGCGATAGGGAGAAGTAGATTTCTTTAAGAAATCTTGCAAATTTTCTGATCGCAATTCTCTTGAGATTGGTTGGTTTGTTAGTAGTGTAACAAGATTAGGATTTACATGAGAGTAATGTGAATCGTAGTAGTACTGTCCACTTATTTCGTTAATTTTCTCTTAAATTTGCGCCTTCTCACAAGTTGACCGCCGCAACAGCAAAATTGCACGTACTGCACTACGAATCGTCTCCACATCCACCAGATTTAGCCGCTAGTGATTATTACATGTTCGCGAATTTTAAAAAAATACTCGCCGGAAGAGGATACGGCTCTATAAGAAAGGTAAAGAAATATTAGAGAAGTGTTGGGCTGACAGTGTTGCTCTGAATGGGTAAAATCGAATTTTCCCTAAAAGTTGTTGTTTTATTAGCACTTGTGTGAAGCGTTATCTTCAAAGGCCAATCTTTTCCATTGTGCCATCCATATAAAAGAGGGGGGATGGCGCAAATTTGCCTGCTAGGTCAGCTTGCACACATAGAAGTGGTAAAAATTGGGGCTGAACCCATTTCCCATTTCATATATAATTGAGTGATTTTTTCAACGTTTTAATGGACGCATTCTTAAATACACACATAAATGCAACATGAATGACAAGTTAAATGTTTGCCTTTCTTATCATCTCCGTTAAACTGTGTGTTCTGCAGTATATTGTCAGCCATTGGTTGGCAGCATTTTAGGTCATCAATAAAGTACAGCTGACGCAAACTTTTAACCATGGCAGAAATAAAGAGACTCCTTTTAACATTTATAATGAAATGCTATCTCTATATATCTCCGCCTTAAAACCACATAATATGTACATTATCAGCAACCTGTATTTATCCAGTAATAGTTTCGTACTTCCATTTCTCTGCCGTTCTTCTCTTTGTTATTTAGTTGCTCTGTTTGCTTTCAAACGTTTTGCACCACCATAGGAGGACCGCCCATGCTTTTTATTGGCCAAAATAAAAAAAGACAAAAAGAATAAGAACATCGCAATTCTAAAGTTCAGATAACAAGGAAATTAGTCATTGGGCCGCATCTTAAACATCTTTAAAAATTAATTTGAATGCGTTATAATGACTCAGCTTTTTCCGAATTTATACCATTTCCATCTGGCACTATTAGTACTCAAATCTATTACGAATTTTTTCAATTTTCTCCCTCACTTACCATAAGCACGACATCTACATTTAGATAGATAAAATGAGTGGACAGATAAAACAAGCTACAGAAGTAGCTACAAAGCAGAATCATAATGCCTCCGATAATGGACATACATTGCATAATAGAATGCATTTATTTCGAAAAGCACTTAAGTCAACTTAATTGAAAAGCGAGGACACCTTAAAATATATTGCATTACCTTGATATATACACACATAAAATAAGGTGTGACCATGAAATAACGGTTGTCATTTCAGACCAATAGAAAATGCTTTCAATACCTTCGCGGAAAGTTGGTATATGTTTATTTCAAGCCTACAGTCTGAGATTGCTAAGAGAACATTCTTCAAATTCATCGAATGTCTGCCGCGACTTTGCTTACAAATGGCCTTTGTTTCGGATCAGTTCTTCGTCGCATTTCGGCATAGTAGCCACTGCGTTTCGTCAATAGCAGCTCTGATATTGTCTTTTAGTGCTTAATTAAGGGCTCCATTTCGAGAAATTGCAGAGTAGGATAATTCTTTACCAAATAGAGCCATTGTTTCAAGGGCTGTATAACCGATGGCGTATTGTAACTGAAAATGAAGGTCATCAACATGTATAGCGTCAATCTTAGGCAAGTGAAGGTGACGGAATCCGTTTACTGTTAATGGTGATACTTGCGAACAAGTACGGTCCCCAACTACACGGCTGACCACAAAAACGCGACGCACGGAACTGTAATTCGTTGCGCTTGAGACATTGTTGGACAAGTCTTTTTTTATTGTTTTCATAGCCCCAAATCCGATAGTGTTGCAGGTTTGTGTGCCAACATAGATAAAAGAAAGACGTCGTACTGTTTAGAGTAATTTGTTTTGTATATCATGAAGTTCTTCATACATTTCCAGCACCTAATTAGCGAATATACGGCATCTGTTAGCAAATGTGCGTAATCTGCGACAGATCGCGGTTTTCAGCCACGCTCGCAATTACACAGGTGATATTTTAACCTGAAGCGGATGGATGAGCACGCGTTGATTTCCTAACTAACCATTTCGAGATACTCGAATTTATTGATTAAACTTACTATAGCCGTCCGTCCAGCAAGGCGCTTGATGATAGTCGAACAGAGTACAAGCTTTACAAATCGTCTCGGTGGTGTTTTTGGTCATTTTTGCAATGAATGTGCACCGCAAGTACAATCTCATATGGATAGTTCAAAAATGTAGAATAGCAATGTAGAATAGCAACTCTTTGTGAAAGCCTCCATGACTTTTGCAAAAATAGACATAGGTTACTTCCAAAAGCCAACGGCTCATATAAAAATTTTCACTTTCAAATTCCGGTGATAAGCTCATACTACACAATGCCCTTAAACTTAAAGTTAAAGTTAAAATATTGAACATATACACGTTACAAAAAGAAGGAAAAAATTGGTATATCCTCTCATCATTATATGATGAATGAAATGACGGTAATGAAGAAAGTTACTGTCGTACAACATTTCCAGGTTGTTTTGTTTGTTCTCTCGTTGCTTCTGAGAGCATCTTTTCCAAATTGAAATAATATTAAATTTATTTTTAGTGCATAAAGTGCATTTGACATAATTAAAATTGGCATATGTCTCTTCTTTGCAAATTCCTTCATTCCACACAAATGCATATTTCGCATTGGAACTAGTCTTTGTTGTCTATCTGCGTGGTATGTTATTTTTCCACCACCTAGCTACGTAAAATATCAAAGATTTTTTGCATTATATTCCGTTTTCCGAAGCATTGCTTTACATAAAGATTTTTGCATTGTCGTTCAACACAAAAGAATTGAACTTTTTCCACTTTCTATGACAACGCTAGGCATTATCCAGCCAATTCTTACTTATTCATATTTAAATTTCACATCAGTTCCTTCCGCTTATTTTAATGTAGAATTTCATTATACCCTGAATTAACCTGCATTTTGTGGTGACATTTGGCTTATTCGTACTTGCTCTTATACTTTACCTACTCCACTATATCTATTTGCTATTATTTCATATTTAATATTATTACTTTTATTTATTTTTTGTTTATTTTTCATACTTATGTATACGCATTCATATATGTATACATATGCATACTTTTTTATTAATCATTTTATTAGTCAGTTTTATAAAACGAGAGAGAGCCGTACATAAATTACGCACAAAGTTTTCCTGTTTTCCTGTTTTTTTTTTCTTTTCATTATGTTTTGCTTTGTTCTGTCTGTCTCCTTCCTTTTTGATAATAATTTATTATTCATTAAATAAAAACAGTTATAGTTTTATTTATCATTAATACCTAAGAAGCGTAGCTATTTCAAATGTCGATAAGAACAAGCATTTATAGGAAATCTTATATATGATCAAATAAAGTTGATCTGTGGGCGTTATAAAACATCATAAAACAGGATGCGACATTAGATATTTGCTACTGTTTTCCACATCGATATCTCCTTTCGTTCGGAGTGCGTTGAAATCCCTCATGCAATTAAAGCGAACGCTTCACTCTCCTACTTTATACGACCAAATCAAAGCGAATTGTTCTTAGGCACTGTTCATCATGACGAATATTAATGAAAAACCCAAGCCGTGCCATTTGTGACAACAACTATGCAATACGGATTTGTGACACGGATAACTGATACCATCTGTAGAGGACATACGCGTCTAAAATTGTGCTTTTGTATAGCCTGGACAACATCTGACAATGACAAACAGTATTACTATAAAGTATTATAAGTCAACCGCTATTGGAAGGCAAAAAAATTTTTCCTAACAACGACGATATCGGGTTTTGTGTCAAAACAAAAAAAAGCGCCAACCACAGGAAATTTTACTTAACTTTGCTTAATTCGAAGGATACCGCTGCTGAATCACTAAGAGGGATAAGCAATGGACAGGTAGTGATCAACGAACCTTCACTTAATAACGATAAAGACTAGACGTACCATTTACGTCGATGAGAAAGCTGAGTGTTAGTAGTGGTCCTTTTTCGGGGTCAGCTTTGATGGTGTGATCTATTATGAGCCTTCAACGCCTGGTGAAATGGTTATAATCTAACGGTACTAAGGGCAATCAATTAATTTAAAGCGTTTACAGTTCAAAAAATGTCCAAGATGTCAAGAAAAGTAAGGCAAGGTAATTTTTTAACAAGATCTCTGTCCTTCTGTCCGTCCATTCATCCATCTATCCATATGGGAAAAGCGATTTTTGACAGGTTCCATACACTATACTGGAATAATTTTGTCCGTACGGCTTCTCACCAAACTTGACTATTTCCGGCTACTATTGATTAAACATTTGTGCCGAGCAAGGCATTAGATTGTGCAAAGACGTGAAATAATGACTCGTTAAGCCGTTCGCAGCAAAAAGGAAAAGTTTTTGGAAGACTTATTATCCGAAAATGTCTAACCAGCAATGAAATACAGTTTGAAGACAACATTTTTATCATTGTTCTAAATTTAATGTTTCTTATGGAAGCAAAGCCCCATTTCATACTTGTAGATCTGAATTATAGATCTAAGTGGACATATTTCGATGCTACTCATAC
The DNA here is from genome assembly GCA_001077435.1 of Glossina morsitans morsitans. Lineage (NCBI taxonomy): Eukaryota > Metazoa > Arthropoda > Insecta > Diptera > Glossinidae > Glossina > Glossina morsitans. The sequence goes on from CCAG010001365.1 coordinate 80,284, forward strand.
GCTTTTACTAAAGACTTCTTAAACCTCGCCTTATCTTGCAGCTTTATCCAAACCTCTCTAATTCACAATGTGTAACCTTAAGACATTCTCTACGAGAAAATATGTGGCTTATAAAGTCTCCTTGCCATAGTCGTCGTATTAAGTCCAGTAAAGTCCAAAAACAACTAAGACCGCTTAACCAGTGTACGAGTTTTTTTCGCATTTTGTTTGCATTAAATTAAGTTTAGAAGGTCTCAAGTACATTGGAAAAGTCTTAGGCGCCGTCAAAAGCTTACGCAGATATTATTCGAAAATTGTATGGAAACAATATGGACTTTTTTGACATTTGCAATTACTTATGCGATGCTGCCATACCAGAATGTTTCTCAAATCAAATTGTTTATTAATTATATATTAAATGATTTAAATTAGAGTGTAAGTGCAACCAATTTTTTCGCTTATGCTAACAGATGACCTGGTCTTTATTTATTTTGGAACGGAATGTCAATTTGATTTGTTTCTCCTCATCATACAGAGCAAAGTAAGTTTAAGCATTTGTAAGTTGATGAAAGGCAAACTTTATCTTGCGGTTTGTTAGTAAGACTTCGTGCTACCTATACCAGAAAAAATTACAGCCAGCGATATGTTCCCCGCAACAAGTAAGGTTAGCTTTCCTAGGTTTCCTGTTCTGGAACAATTAACATTCTAAGCTAATAGCGTAAATCGCTAAAAAAGTAGAAGAAAAAACACAAACGAAGCAAGGGTTTTTTATAATCTACAACTACCCTGTAGACAAAATCTAATTAAAAGATAGAGCAAAACAACCATTTGCCCGACATATAATATCACGTCGTGTCACGTGTCATCTCACATATCATCACATCATATTTGAAACTGTATATTTTATACGATTTGCCAACACTTTCCAGTTCACTCTATAAACCATATAAACCCTATTCTTTAGAATTTATATGTCAGGTTGTAGTAGTTGCGAATAACTTCTTGACTCGCCGTCACCATCGACTGCCCATTTTCAATTTCACATATTTATTGAAGAAAAATTCAAAAGCTAAGCGTTGGTTATGGTTATGTCGACCACGCCGATTAGATCGATAAGTCCTGGGACTGGCTAAGAACAAACACTACATTTCGACGCCTGTCTTATCGTTTGAAGCAAATATTTTTCGCTGGGGCATGCTATGATAACAGCAATTGTGATCAAACGCGGTACTCAGTTAGAAAACGGATTTCTGATGCCAAAAGTTTCATACAAAACAGTGAATAACCTCTCAATGTTAATGTCATGAGAACGTCGGCTACTTCTCTTGCAACTTCAATAAAATTCATAAAACTATTTTTTTCGACCTCTTTTGGTCGTCGATTGCGTTCAGAATTGACGATGTCCGCAGAATCTCGTTCAAAACGAGTAAATCACATACAATTTGTTGCTTTCGATAGACAAAAGTTCCCAGAAAACTCCTCTACTCAACGCTGACTTTGGATGCTATCCATTTCTATCAAGCGTCGATGTTCATACGTAATACATACGAATTATGCGAACTTTTCCATTGTATTGAAAATAACAAAAGTAGCGTCAGGGCAGAAAGACAGCAATTTGTAGACAAACATTAAAAATGATATGAAATAATTAATAGAAGTCGCTTGAGGCTTGATACTCTCTAAAAATAATGAACGCACGACGCTTATGTGCTAGTTCTAGGAATAACTGGCCTGCGATTGTAGTACCTAATGAGATTCCCGCTGTATATTTTCATGGACTGTAAGTGGTTGACAAACCTAGTATGTTCCTTGGTTTGTGGGTGACAAAAAAAAAAAAATGTGTGAAAGCATAACTAATATTCACTAACTATGTCTCATCCCATCGATCGAATGTCTGTACAATCCCAATCGATAGTTTGCAGTAGGTAGCTGGAAAAGATACATTTTTAATTAAAAATTTTCCTTTATTTCCAACTTTATAAAATGCGAATTTTTAATTATTTTAATTATTTTTTTCGATCGTTTTTCATGTTTCACTTTTCTCTAAGAGCTCGAAACAAACCAAAACGAATGATAAACAATAATATAACTTTTATGGACTGGTTTTCTTGTTTCACTCAACAACTATAACTCGGAAAAACATAATAGCAGCACCACGTAAACAAACTGAACATTAAAAATAAATTAGAAAGAAAAAAAAAAAAAAAAAAAAAAAAAAAAAAAAAAGAGAACATTTACATAAAGTATTCTTTTAACCCACAAAAATACGATGCAAACGCAAAATATCGCATAAAAAAAAAAATCTGTAGACATCTTACGACGAATTTTACATGCACATTATCATTCTCATTGTAAGATATGTAAGATATGTATGAGTCGATTTTTTTTTTACATTCAAAATTCCCGTTAGACTAGAGAAGATATGGTGAACGTAGGCGTGTAGATGCGTGCGTTATGTCGCAGCGAAAAAAGTGCTTTTTCTTCTCAACAGCTGGCTTTTCCTCACCTGTGACCTCGCAAGTATAAAGAACATCTAAGCTCTCGGGGCTGGGCTTACTATGAGTCACCACCAACTTGAAATTCAAGTCCCGAATGGCGCGGTAGAGTGCAGCTAAAAGACATTCAATACGACTATGCCTATGTCGGGCAAAAATGACATGGCCGTGCATTTTCACATCTTAACGGCACGATTACCAAATATAGCCCTAACCCAGTCAAGCTGTTCTTAATCAATGGAAATACGTATGAAAATAAAAAAAAAAACTCCATTTCTATATACGCACTTGCTATTCAATTTGTGTAAAAAATCTTCAATTTGAACATAATTTTGGATTAGAAATAGCTGGAAGGGCTCTCTAATATATTCTTCAGAGAAATCTCATTCATTTTTCATTTTTAACTGTGAACTGTGCGATGTTAAAATCGTATAATCTTGCTAGAGTTCTGCAAAAGACGGAAAGCTGGATGTTCAGGGGAATGAAAGAGAACACTTTATCGATTCAAATCGAACGATGTAATTGACAATCAAAGTTCCCGCTTAAAGACTAAAGAAATCATTCGCATTTTTCATTTCATTCATACATAAATAATTCGCAATTTGAAGAAAATTAATTCTATCGCGATTACAGAGGTCTATGTGTATACACGAATTTCTTCAACTTTCAACTCTATCCGTGCAGATAGAGTGTTCATTGTATCTTAAAATAAGAAAACTGATAATGTATAGAAAAAGTCGGCTTTATCGGACAAGCTAAGCATTCAGGTCTAAGTGGGGTAACTGTTGGTTGCTGAGTTGAATATAAAATGGAGAAACAAGTTGCGAGAAGCCTATAGTTGTCGTTCCGTCTTGATTAGTAATTGAATTATTAAAAATTGTATTCAAATTTCTTGAAAATTATGACAAAAGATATAGAGCATCAGTCATATTTAAAATGCGATGAGCAATTTATTCTTTGATCAATAACTTACATCTAACAACTGGGCAGATTTGCATCGCTAACGCTTGTAGCGAGATGTTACAAATCATTTGACCAAACTAATTTATTTTGGTCGTCGGTTGTTGGCTGTAATAAAAATAACAACAACAAAAATAACAATCGATTTATATATTTTTAAGTGTATCTAACTGTAACTGTAACTGTAACTGTAACGTAACCAAAATGCAAGCGAAAATGCATACGCGTTCTTCTGTTTATGTGTGTTTGCTATGTTTTTATTTTTCCCATTTCCGGTAGAAAGTACAGTTTTAACGTGAGCTGCTGACAAGTCTGCTTTTGTTCATTCCTATTGCACTTATAAAGTTGTTTTAGTGCAACTGCCGATAACAAGTGTTACTGCAGTTATTGTTATCGCAGTTGTTATTGTAGCATATTCTTTTTTTTATTTTTTTTTTTTTTTTGTTTTTTTTAGTGTTGTTAAAAATGTGAAACAATGCAAAAGTCCTAAATAAACAACAAATTTTTAGAAGCATTAAGTACTGCATCACAAAAAAAAAGAAAATAAAAAAAAAAAAAAAAAAACGGCATCAACAACATCAGTAACAACGACCAAAAATGTTTAGTAAAATACGGCGACAAAATTTCATACCCATTGAGCATGAACAGCAAACCTTGAAAACAGCAACCAACTGAAACAACAACAATAAAATACACCAAAACAGCAGCAACAAAATACTTAAAATATCTTAATTTCCAAAGTCTAATGCAAGAAAAAAAAAGTGTATGTAAGAGTTGAACGAGAGAGAAAACGAGAGCAACGTGGAAATAAAGAACAAATGACAGAAAGACATTTCCAGGAAAAAAAAAACTAACAACTTTATCAGGCGATAAGTTGATTGGGTTTGCTGTGGCTGCTTAACTGTTCTTTTTTTTTTTTTTTTTTTTTTTTTTTTTTTTTGTATGGTATGTGTATGTGAGCTTTTTACTCAAATAACAACGAAACAAAATGAATTTCATTCTTTGTTTTTTTTTCTCTTTGTACGATGTAGTTGTGCTGAAAAACGGCCACAAAATTGTTGTATCGAACGGATGTGGCCGCTTGGTTGGCTGGATGGTAGTTGCACATTTTCAATACAGTACCAAACCCAAAACAACTTTTTGTAATATTAGACGGCAATAAGGATATATGTCAAATATCGTAGAAGAGGAAATTGAAACTACAAAAATGTAGTTTGTTCAGTATTTTTTTTTTTTTTTTTTTTTTTTTTTCAAACAACCATCGTTGCTTGTACATTTTTTTTGATTGCATTGTATGTGTAAGTGTGGGTGCAATAGCATTGATAAGAGTTTGAAGCAATGGAAAAATTTGAAGCATTTGCCAAAATTTGCAGCAATAACCAACCACTGATATTATTGAGGTCATTTCTTAAAAGGTCAATTGTAAATATTTACTTAGAGTAGAGAACTTATTAACAACAACAGAATTTTTTCGTTTCCATTTGACATGGCAAACATTATAATTGTTTGCCTTTTGGATTGTATGTCATGTTCATATCATCATATTTTTTCGCATTTAATAGATATGGTTGTAGATGAGCTCAGTTTAATAATTCAAGCTTTCTTTCTTTCGTTTTCAGGGAAACTCTTCCACAGCAGCTGCCGCCACCGTTGCAGCTGCCGTACCACCGCCACCACCGCGTAACGTTTTCCCTGGAGCTGCACCACCAGCTCCAACCGTCTCATTAAAGGGGATTCCACGACCGCCAGCCATGACTAGTCCAGCGACTGCAGCTGCAGCAGCAGCCGCCGCAGCAGCGGCTGCCGGTGGCTTAGCCGGTGCTCCGTATCGCGGTGCCAGTTGGACACCTCAAGGCTATGCACCGGCTGCAGCCGCAGCAGCTGCTGCCGCTGCTGTAGCGCAACAATATCGATATACAGCACCTTTACCACAACCAACTTATGCGGCCTATACACCGCATACCACAACAACACCAGCGACAGCAACGGTAAGTCTCATACCATTTCCATTTTCATTGATGTTAATAAATCTAAAAATTACTTACGATGGCTTTCCGAACCAATTATACCGATCTGCCCTCAAAACTTTCAAAGTGTACTTTCCGAAATACGAATCTCGCATGTTCTCTTCTTCTATATTAATTATCAGTTGAATTTACTATTATGTGTGTATGTAAATTACTAACTACTTAATCAGTTCGTTGTTGGACATGAATTAGAATGACTTAAACGCACACACGAACAAACTTTGTTAGAAACACACAAAGTGTGAACGTTAGTTCAAAAGATAATCGACATTTCAAACACCTCTTACTGTCTATACACTTGTTGTAGGCAATTACAGCCACGACAGCCGCGACAGCGTGGATCATGTAAGACTGATTAGGCTGTAAACTGTATAAGTCGCTTGAAAAGCAAATACATTTTTATTGCTGCTCACACTTTGCTCCAGTCTCTTGAGGTTTGGTATTTATTGGAATTTTGTCACCAAACCAAACTCAACTATTACTAGAGATATCATGCTAACGTGTTAACGCCCGCACTCTTTTTCATTCCAACATAAAGATTTCGTTTAGTAGCCATATACCATACGCATTTACATCATTACGCATTTCTCTAATGAATATATATACATATCTCTTTTTCCGATTATATTTTTTGTCAAAAATGTTATTACTTTTACTCGATCGTCATGTTAGTTCTTAAACTGGGGCTTCCGATTTTTAGCGCTTTCGGCTTGCCAGAACTTAATTTTTCGCTAAATCTATTATGGAGCATTCTTGATCGCGGAATTATTTTTTAGAAAAAATGTACCCGTGAATCGGGAAGTTCAGAGCGAATATGATCCTAAGAGGCCAGTAAATAAGCGAAACTAGGTGAGATGTGAATTCCTCGGTTATTTATTACTTAGTGCTGGTGCTATTTTGTACAAAGCAGCCACAATGCTGCTAAGTGTACAACGTCTTGTGTGTGTTTTGTGCATAAGTAAAATTTCACCAGAAGTTTTGTTTATTTTACAGTTCATTACTGGATAACGGACCGGATAGACTGTACAAATGGCTTTCTTTATGAAATAAGTGATCAGAGCTGATAGCTAAAACCCTTACATATTAAAGGGTCACTGTAAAAGATAATTCCATTTTTTTAGCTTTAGTGATAGTCTGTTTCATACACCAAAGCATATTGCTGTTATTCTGATATGTAAACGCATTCATGGCCTTTAAAAAAACCCTCTATAATGTCGTATATTATAACAGTAATAATGATAATAATAATAATAATAATAATAATAATAATAATAATAATAATAATAATAATAATAATAGAAGGGGATGGAGAAAGAAGGTTATTAAGAGATAAGTGGAAAATAGAAACGGAATTAAATGCCAAATATTCTTCCCCAAGTTGTACATAGCAATGTTGACAATGATGATGATGATGATGATAAAAGTAGCATACTTTTTAGTGTTAGATGTAGAGTTTTCATGAAATATTTTTTAAAATAAAATTTACGAAAATGTGTTGATTGACTGAATGGCTGACTAACTTATAGATGAACACTGTGGAAGGTACTCGACTTTCTCCCCTCCCTACATCGATTCACTGAGTATAAGCTACTATACTATATAATGACATAAAGTACTTATACCACTATCATCATTCGTTCTTCTTTTTATAAACGCGTGTGGAAGAATTTAAAACTTCAATGGCATTTGTGCGTGTGCAGTCATGTAGATGAGTGAATATTTCCGATTTTATTGTGAATATCAAACGAAGTACGTCATAATATACCCATGCGATGCGAAATGTGATGTAATGTAATGAAATGAGATGAAAGTCATTTTGCTTAAGTAGTTGTTTCCGCATAAAGACAAATCCTTAACGTGCAATGAGGTATAAATTTTAAATGTGTACATATATTCATGCTTATACTTATGCATATAAATATATATGTACATATAAATATATATATATATATATATATATATATATATATATCTACATCTATATATATATATATCTACATATATATATACATATACATATCTACATCTATATATATATCTACATATATATATATATATATATATATATATATATATGTAGATATATAT
>CCAG010001370.1:0-102798 GCA_001077435.1 Glossina morsitans morsitans
GACCAAATGCATCAAATCCTACTGTACGAGTTACAATTCTTTCCTTCACCTTATCGTTTGGGTCGATCATCGACAATATGCGTATTGTCTCTTGAGCAGCAAGAGATGCATGAAATGAGTACATTTTTGAATTGTCTCTAAACAATTGATTGGCAAACGATTGCCGGTGCTTTAGGTTATGAATTTGTTCCAATATTTACTAAGACATCTAAACTTACTGCCAAGCTTACAAATGCATTTAAGTAAAGCTTAAGCGGATGTTTACTTTTTTGAGCATAAGCTATGTTAACAGCTTGGAAATATGCGCTAAGCGTGTCCGTAATTCTGCTTAAGCTATAGTTATTATCGTATATGCGGTTTATTTTGTTTCATGTTATTCTCTGTATGCGGGTATGTTTGTGTGTGTAATTTACAAAATAATTTCTCTAAATTTTATGCTTCGTATAGATCATCAATAATACGGTGTTTAATAGAGAAACAACATTGTTAGCCTCGTCTAATATTTATGATATGGTTTAAAATGTTTATTGCTGACGCACGACGGATGTATTTCGCGTCCGTCTGTCTGCAATGCAATGCACTGTTCATTGCAATTATTGTTATTTTTCAAATAATCCGCATATTTCAATTTTATCGCAATTATATTTTTTCTATGTTTATGCAATGATTGTAAACATTTATTGATTACTGATGTGTTTCATTTGCGTATTTGAAAAGGTTAAATACGTTAAGAATTTTAAATTAAAACTTCCACAATAATATTTTAGAAATTTAAAAATTTTATTTTTTTTTATTTTTTTTTATTTTTTTGATTAAAGAAAGATTCCTTACGAATCGATTATTTATATAGATGGGACGCATCGCGAGCCACCCTCCAGCTTGAGATAAAACTGTTGAGAATTTGATTCATAATTTCTAAGTTTATTTTTGTGTTATTACTTTACCTTAATGCAATAAATACAAAGTGTTTCGGAATGACTGTCTGGACAAAGTAGCCTGGGCCTTTTAATTGTGTTCGAAAATGTTATCTTTTTAATCGAACACTGCCGTTGTGGCAAGTCTGCGAAGAGCGTTGCTTGTATAATCGGCTGGACATATTCTTTCATAGTATTTTTCGTTTATACCTAATTCGCTTAAATAGTTCTGCGAGCAGTAAGAGAAGAGTTCTAGACTTAGTGTTCTCTAACGGCGACAAGGTAACTATCCAGCGTTCTACCCCTCTCGTAAATCCTTACAGCAAATATTATCCAATCTTACAAGTCTCCTTCCCTCGCGGCGTATTTTTCATCAGAATTTAAGCATACTTTTGTTATGCTTTGAATGAACTTTATCGTGGAATACTAAATTGACCGTTCTCTGGAGCGTGGATCTGATGTAATTTGTTCTCGCTGTTGTAAATCATTTTATTAAGTATTTTTTAGGGAAGGGCAAGTTCGGTAAACTTACTGCAACAGTTCAATAATTTCAACGATTTCGCCCGATTTTGAGAAGTATTCCGCTATTAAGATGTCTGCAGATACTTCAACGGATTTCATGTAAATGCTGCACGGTAACATTGTGCGATGAAGTCATAACATAATGCCATCACTTTTGCTCAAGAGAAAATTTTCTACCGAGAATTTTATTTTCGATCAAGCAATGAACTCCTCTCCACGGTTGCTATTTACCGCGAAGTGGGATGTAATCACCGCGATTACGAAATTCTCCGGAGGACGCTTCCCCACTAACAGGGTGGCATATGATGCACCTAGGGCCACTTCATATCTATGTTACCAAAGTGTGCTGATAAAAGATATTTCGTTATAGATTTTCGAATAACCAAAGTAAAAGTGTCCACACCAGGCATGCAGACGTCTATCTTACCTTCAAGGTCAACGGCCTTTTCTCTAATTCGCACACTCCCATGTTACTTTGACTTTTTCCGATGTGTTAGTTTGGGCTTTTTGTGGAAACTCCAACAGTTTTTATTTTTTATTGTCCCCATCTGCATTGTGTGTTTAATTCAACGACACCCGGTAGCTTGTGAGCTAGATGTTAATGACAGATGACTCAAGCAGGTAACAAACGCCACTGTAGCAGTTGTATTATCCATACTTTCTGAATTGACATCCAATTTATCCCGATGAAGTTAAGAACTCCCCACTGCTTCATCTCCGACACCAGGAGTGTAATCACCGAATTATGAAAATTGCGAGCATCTTGGAGAACCGTAGTAACTGACTCCATAAGAAAGGAGTCTGGTTTCTCCACTTAGAGGTCCCCCGTATGTACTCCTTTAACATTCCTTTAAACCTCGCAACAATTGGTATTGAAGTGTTAGTTACACAAATATATTCTTAATTATTGCTTAGGGACAAAGCTTGAAAGTAATCCTCATGCGCTCACAGCTATATATGGAATATTTCGCAATTCTATGATGTTGGTTCGGTGCAATAGGTTGTGGGACTCAACTCCTTTTGTTTGCTTCCAATTGAATATCGTTTTGCGAACGTTGTTCTCTCCAACATGTCATCAATGAGTTCTTCTAACTTTTTACGGAATAAAAATAAATTTCATTCCATATTTAGTTTACAATTATTTTATGATTAACTTTACAGTTTTGCACATTTAAACTTGTGTGCGTGTTATTGTTTCGAGTCTCATGCATACATAACTGAGATTTGAGTTATTTATTACAACTTCTACTATTATTGTGTTTTGTTATCCAGGACAGGGGCAACCGGAAACAAAGTTTCAGTTGCGAATGCTTTGTGAGAATTTCAGAACAAAAACTGTGAAGAAAGAGGAAGAGAGAAAAATGAAACGAGAAAACGAGAAGAAATCCTATTAGCGAACACTAATTTTGCTTATCCTGTAAAAACGATGTGTATGTGTATACACATATTATGATTTACAAGCTTGTCTCGAAATTTTATATCACGATCACTGAAAGGGGGCTTTCAACTAGTCATTGAAGGCATGCCATATGCTACAGATATTTAATTTTTTAAGTTTTTTCTAAAACTCTTCTGTCAACAGGGACTCGACAGCGATTATTGCTCACTGTTAAGTGTAGCTTCGTGTATTGCAAAAGTCCAGAAAGAAGCTATATTCGACTCAGACTGCAACCTTAACTGTATTCCGTCGATCGATTTAAAGATCGTAATCGAAAAAACAAAACATCGTAGTTACATACTTTGCTCATACGTACGGAGTTACATATGCCTGCCCATGTGTTTTACTTACATCGAATTTATTGAGTCAATTAAAATCGATTTGTCAATTTGTCTATCTGTCCTATCTGCATGTACATATACACATATGTACTTCACTTCAATGGACGCAATTTTTGAACAAACTACTCAACTGTCACGACAAATAGGTCGCAGAGATGTTTGATTCGCGAGAACAGCGCATAATCCATAAAAGTGAACGGAGTAATATTTACAATTGTAGCACTTGCGTTATTTTTGCAGAGAATCATTATGTGAAGTCCTTATAACGATGCATACGTTTTGCACAGAGCTTTTAAATGGCCTCCCGTCGGGGAGCTTGCAATGACTGGCCATTGTTTACTTAACACTTAAAATAATCGCGCAAGGCCAGTTATTAAATACCCTACACCACTTTGCCTAATATATTTGAATGAATATTCAATTGCGTTATAATGAATCAAATATTGAATCTTGTTTCCATATGAAGGTATACTTTTTATGAAAGTCCTTCTGCGTAGTTGGGGGTGGGGGGACAATTTCAGGAAACTTAATTATTAAAGATTTTATTTATTCTTCACTATAGTTTAGACTTTGTTGTTTATGAAAACCCTTATCGTGGCTGGGATCCAAAACATAGATCTATGTGGTCCAAATTTAATACAATAAGTTTTTATGCCAAACTATTAATGGTACCCTAATTGCACCATGAAATATTAAATATTATCATATGAAGGTTTGGCGTTCGTAGCAACCTTTATATCGGATTGGGTTCAGAACAATGACTCATTCTGTTCAAATTTTTTACATCAATTTAATGTGACGAAAAATTCTGAAAAGTGCTTATATAAGATGTTGCGTGGAGTGCAAAAGTGTTTCGATTCAATCCAGGATTCCTTCTGAGCCCAAAACACGCCATATAGGCAAAAGGATCGATTCAGAAAAAGATTTTGAAAATGATTTTGAATCAATCGGTTATAACAAAAGATGAGTCTACCTTGGGCCGTTTTGAATCTCATCTGACATGATAGACAAGCTGATATCCAAGATTCGCGTCCAAGTGAACATAACATTTTATATAGTTGTTTTTTTTTTTTTTTTTTTTTTTTTTTATCTTATTAGTTACGCTATTGTTTTCAGATATCAATTAACTTTTTTTACTTTAATATGTTTTCTACTTTTGTTAGATTAAATTTTCTTTTAATAGATTTTTTCCTTTTCAATCCAAATTTAATTTTTCCTCTCTACCGCACAAACATTGTGTCTTTGAACAAGTTAATAAATTGTTTGTCCGAAGATTGACAACAAGCATAAATGCGTGCGCGCGTGTATATGTACATGTGCTTGTCAATATCACGTTACTATTGTAGATTGTTGTCTTCATTGAGGAAACAATACGAAATTAATTATTGCAATTAAGTCGTGTTTATAAAACATTATGTCTCACTGTGCAAGCAGATGCTATTTACAATTAGATAGACGCACCTGAGCATTTAGCATTGTAGAGAGCAGTGAAGAGAAGGAATTGAAAATCAGATGGTCGAAGAGTCATGTAAGGGAAGTCAAAAACATTTTCAATCGAGTATTTCTAAGAAAAATTGGTCAAAATTTTATTACTTTACATCGGGGGATGTGAGTTTGTTTTAAAGATTTGATGACCATAACAAGCCAACGGTCAAGGTGTTAAAATTAAGTGAAATTTCCATAGGTATCGTTTCATCTATTCCCATTATCATTTCCATTAAACTTTTAAATCAGTCATGCGATCGATCGGAATAATTTTAACGCTCGATCTTTGTCTCCCCACTTGAGTTGACTACCACTCTGGCACACGTTTAGAACAAAAAAATCTTACATTCTGTTAAGCTAATGGTTTGTGTATTTAGGGCCTGTTTGCACGCCTAGTTTTTGATATACATTTTGAATATACATTTTGAAGTGAAAGCATTCTGCCCATATCCGGCCTGAATACAAACAGATTACAGCAATTTTTAAACGGCTAAGAGAGGGAAGGGTAAATTTCCAGATTCCCTTACAATTTTTGTAACCGTATGCGCTTCAACAATAAAGGAAAAGGTGAAACGAGGGACATAGCAAACGAAGAAAATCTCAAATCTTGTCTGCGCCCATTAACAATTCTAATGTCTGATCATGCGCGTTTCGATAAGTGTTATGGAGAGATGGACGCAGATACGCACAAAGGGCAATGGATCCAAAGCAATTTTTTTATTTATTTAATAAGCCATTGAGCAAGCGAATTTTAGGTGAAGGAGGAAGAACACTTGGCTTGCCCACTTGAACCCCTCAGCATTATACATAGGGTGTTCCAAAATTTACGCAAGATTTCAATTAAATAGAAAACACAGTTATTTCGTTTTTAGTTGTAATTTTTTTATTGAATCATAGTTTACATAATTATGTGGGTTATGTGTGGAATAGCACATCGGCCAAATGGCCTCCACGTCTTTGCTGGTACTATTAGCGAAATTCTGATCACCGAAACGTGGGATCATCTTAGCACACGTCGTTTACATCAATACCATCCAATTTAGGCAGAAAGAAGAGGGTTATGGTAGCGCGACATCAAGCACCACTAACAGTCATTGTCTGATCAGCCTCATTTTTGAAGAAAATTTTTGAAATATTGTTTAACAATGAAAACGCCTCGCTCTCTCATGTCATGCTCCATTTTTGCTAAACCTAAACTGCCGGCTATTCAGTTGCTCCTTCTTAGTGCGTTTGTATGTAACAGGCAGAAGGACTTAAGATAGACTCGCGATCGCTAGACATTTACCGAAAGAGATCACACATGTGAAATTCGAACTTTTTACCTTAATTTAAGTAACTGTGAGTGTTCTAGTGACAAGAGCAAAGCCAAGCGGGCGAACGGGCGGATATCAAAATTGTCCTCTGTTTACAATACATGATGAAAATATATTTAATAAGTTCGATTAGATTTGTGTTTAAAATTTTTAATTGTTACGAATGAAATGACAAAATTAGTGTATATTTATTTGGTCGCGGTGGATGTAGGAGAATACGTAATATATTTAAAAATTTTATGATGAAAAAAGAAGTTTTTTTTTCAGATTATGCAAGAGACATAAGAAAGTTATGCTAAGAAGTTTTTTATTCTGTTCACATGTCGAACGAACGCTACAAATGATGACAGCAATGTAGATATGCAAGGCAGGTTCCGGTAATAGCAAGCAGCACCAGCAGCAGCAGCAGCAGCAAAAACTGTAAAAGAAGAAGTGCAAATTAGAAGACTGGCACGTAAATCATTTGAAAAGGTCATGTGATGCTATGACTATGATATGACTATGCATTACGCCGTTGCATTATTGTTGCTGCTGCTGTTGCTGCTGATGATGATGTTGATAATGATGATGATGCACTGGTCCATAATGAGGTTGTTGAGCATTAAATAAAACACATGTTAAAATGACACCTAACACAACTATCCGCATAGCACTGCAAAGACAAGGAAATGTACAAGTAGACAGGCAGGCAGACAGACAGACGGACGGACCAATAGACGGTACACACAGTAAATCCAATATATTTGGCCATTTCTTTCTGTGCTACGTTGCTTAGCTAGTTGGTTGCCTGCTTGTTGGTTCACTGCAGTTGGTGTTCACGTTGTAGTAAAAGTATTACTGAGTGGTAAGCTTTGTTTATTTATTTTGTTTTATTTATTCATATATATATATATATTTCTATCCGTGTATTTCGCTTTTTTATTATTTTACGCTTTTCTTTTGAGGCAACTGTGTTCATCTGTGTGTAGGTATGTATTTGACAATTCCGTACGAATATTTGCCACAACTTGATCAATGATTATGCTAAGCACGTAGTTATTGTGCGCTCTATTGCATTGTCACACACTGCTACTGCTCTTTGGTTAATAAGCGCAATACAACTTTGTGCTACAGTAACCACAAAGAGATAAACTAGCAAAATAAGAAAATAAGAAAAAAAGAAAAATAAAATAAAATAGTGTTTTTCCAAAAAAACAAAAACATAAAACAAAATTGTTGGCATTATAAACATGACAATGCACAAAGTTGCTGATAATGTTCGCAATTGTTTTTTTATTTATGTTTGTTGAGTTCGGTGCAGTTCAGTTCAGTTCAATTTAGTTTAGTTCATGACATTCAAAGCTAATATTGTGTTCTTACTTTTTATCAAGTGCTAAGCCAGTCAAGCAGCCAACCAGCCAACCAGCCAACCAACCAACCAGCCATCCAGCCATCCAGTCAGTCAATGTTAGAAAGGAGGGAAACGAAAAAAAATTACCCTTTTGTGTTGTTCTTGTCATTGCTAGTGTTGTTGTAGTTGTCATGGTCATTATCATTTTTGCTGTTGCTTATATTTGACTCTTATGACAATCTTTAAGTGAATTTGTGTGTATATGTGTATGCGCGCAATTTGTTGATAGCTTTTTAGTTGGTCCCCAGCACCAGAGCAACAGTCGGGCCTTATGAAATAACAACAATATCAACAACAATCCCAACAACAATCCCAACAAAAGCAAAAACACTAACTACAGTAAACAAGTGCACAAAATTATTATGCCAGTCATCTCATAACAAACTCCATGATTATGTTGTGAACTTGTTTATGTATCTGTTTAGAATCTTAAATAATAGATGAAAAAAATGGATAAATGTATGTGTTAACAGAACTTATATAAATGATTTCTTCTTTTTTATTTTATTATTATTTTTTTATTTTTTTTTTTTATAGTTTTTCACTTTCTACTTTCGTCGTGTTTTAACAGTTTTGTTGTTTTATAAAATTCAATTAATCACGTGTCCAGTTGTAGCGTGTTAAGTAAAAGAGCAATACGCTGGGCTTGGCTTTAATTTAAATTTTTACATCAACGAACATCAACTCAAATAACATCTAATTACTGAATAATCAGTAAATGAATGAAAATATCGGCTACTTTTACTTATTGTCAGCTTAGTTGGCTTCAACGTTGCATTGTAATATTTCCTTTCAAACAGTAGTCACTTAAAAAAGGCTTCAGATCATAGCTATGAAGCAAAATCTTGGCTGCAAGATCTTTTTTAAATCAACTCAGGTGCAAGAATATGCAATTGTTTGACGCATTTCTATGGCATAGTTCTAGGCGCCACAGAAATGCTTTGAATATGAAAAAATGCGCTTAATTCGATTTTGTGGTTATGTTTACGGTTAAAGGGCTTAACTGCGATCTGCAAGAATATGTGAATAAACACTGAGTCCAGTCATCAGAAACATGAGCGGAAGAGTTTATAATTCTGATTCAAATGGGATTTTCATTCCTTTGATATATACTCACAGAGCTATTATTTTACTTTTTATTGAATTTCTCAGACTTGTAAAGGTGGATAAAGTGAATCGCAAGCGAAAGTGTGCGCATTTACTTTGTCCAGAATATATCGGGGATTATGTGAAATCACACACATTTTTCATTTTAACATTAAGGAACGCGTAATCTCCTTCAAAATAGTTTTCATCTTATACAATGCGTTTATGCTAATGGTTAAGTCGCTTATCCAAGCAATTTTTGCGTATAGTCCTTGGTAGTATAATCGTTTTGTTTTTTTTTTTCTTAGGTCTGAATAAAATCAAATCACTTCTTCGTGGCGATATTTTTGGATTTGAAAAGAAGCAAAAGACAAAACAAGATTTGTCAAACGCAACGTTTCGGGTGACTTTAGTTATAGTAACAAACTTAATATTACACACTTAAACTTTTGTAATTAAAGATTAAACAAATAATGAATGGATATTCAAACTTTACATAATGCCATAATAATTAACGATTAAGGAGAATGAAAAGAATTATTTATTATTCATTTAAGCTTTAATGACTACATATGATCGCTATATAGCTAATGTTACCTACACGAACAAACACTAATTTGTTATATCAAAAGAAAAGAATAAATTGCAAAACTTTAATGTGCATTACTCATAGACAGGGGATGCGGAAGTAAAGTGGCTTGAATAACGAACTAAAGAATGTGTAATAATATTATTTTAGGAACTACTGCACTAGACTGGCAATTAACGGCATTCTCGCAAGACATCGTATTCATATTAATGGGTTTTAGTGATGGATCAAACAAATGAAGATTTTTATTGTATACCTTCCAAAGTATCCGGAAAATGTTATATTCATTTGCAGCATTTTTATATTACAAGTTCGTTTTCGTTTCCATTGTTTTAAGCGGAAAATATCTCTTTTTTATACCCACCACGGAAGGGTCATTTTGTCCAAACGTTTGCACCACCCAGAAGGAAGCGTCAGAAACTCCACAAAGTATGTATATTCTTAATCAGCATGAAATCTTAAATCGATTTAAGCATGTCCGTCTGTCCATCTGTGTAATGTCGACTTTAAATTTGCAGAAAGAAGTGCAACCTAGCATGCAGATTGGCATTGAGAATATGCCAAATCGGTCCAAGGACATGTCCGCAGCACCACGTAAACTGAGAACACCTCTAATTTTCAAAAGGAATGAAAAATTGGTTTGTGACTCGTTACTCGTAAACTATAGCAAGTAAATATTCAAAAATTTGATCACATATCCTATGGGCGATGCTGATGTGAAAAAATCGACCACGCCTACCCAATATTATGGTGTATAAAAATTGAATAGTTTTTTCAATACTTTTATAACGCGTAGAAACAAACTGCAAAACCCCTTAAACTACGCAAATTCTTGGCCAGCTTCAAATTTGAAATGCACAATAACATGTCCGCCTGTTCGTCTGTCCATCTGTCTGTTTGCGTAATTTTGTAGTATTTGGTGTAAACATTTGGTGCCATTAGCGAAAATGAAGATATCGCCTACAAATTTGCAAAAGAATTTGGAGTTGACCTATACTTCTCAAAGGACACGCCTGAAACGCCCATATGCCTCTACGACAGAAAGTTTTGTTGTGAAAGTACAAGAAATCAGCTGCGCTCACTCCATATTCTAGAGCACGAAGATTCTGTTCTTCTACTACTTTCGTCTTTTTTAGACCAACGGCGACGGGTATAAAAAATTCGGTCCCGACCGAATTTAATTTTCTTACTCGTTTCTTTTTTTTTTTTTTTTTGTTCAGCAAATGAATAAATAATAAATCGTACAACAACGCTGGGTTGCTGATTTTTAATTCATCACAAACACAGAGAGTTAGACTCTGCTTCTCTATTATAGAAAATTGGATTTCTACGAAACTTCACTAACTAGGTTAACTAAGATTTTATGTTGATTCTATTCTTTTTTATCTTAGATAACGATTCTGGTTTTTTTTTTGTTTGATTCCCACGAAAATTCGGAAAATGCCCAAAATGACGGCTATCACTCTTGGTTACCAACGAACTCTAAGTGCGTATGTATTAACTTAGAAACGAGTTCTGATCTGCTCACGCTAGCTCAGAGAACGGAAACCATTTTGAAACAACACATTTAACG
The DNA here is from genome assembly GCA_001077435.1 of Glossina morsitans morsitans. Classification (NCBI taxonomy): domain Eukaryota; kingdom Metazoa; phylum Arthropoda; class Insecta; order Diptera; family Glossinidae; genus Glossina; species Glossina morsitans. The sequence goes on from CCAG010001370.1 coordinate 10,652, forward strand.
TTTCAAAATGTTTATGTTATTACTTAACAAAAAATACGAAATATCGATTTGAAGTGAATCGAAGAAATACTTACTAGGGTGTCGCGTAAAGCGAAATTCGCGTCCACTTATAGTAGAGGTATTCTTAAAATCAGCACATACGTTAAATACAAGTGGCGCTTGCAAGCGGTACATAAATTGAATTTGTGTTAAAAGACGTTACACATGAAGAAAATTTGTGTTCTACAACTGCAACCATTTTTTGAGTCCTTTTAATGTTCCATGATGAAAATTGATTGGGTGGTTATTTGCTGTTTGTCGAACCGCTATACATATAGGTTTTATTATGAAAATCAAGTCGTTATATGACAAGGAGGTTCCATGTTGTGGTGGAGAATTGTGTGTGTAGGTGAAGGGTTGAGCTCGCCGGTGTCCATTTCGACATGGGTATTCCTGAATAGTTAAATATTTGCCGCTTCAGCTATGCTTGGCAAACTTAAAACAGATCATGTCTACTGTCGTAGTTCTTCTGATCAACAATTTATTAATTCAACAATTTTCTACAGTTGAAGTGTGTTTGTTTTTTTTTTTTTTAACTAATAAGTAATCATTAAACAAGTAGTAACAGACGCACAAGGATACGTTAATGGAGAGTTTCTTGTCTTTTAAAAATGCATTCACTATAAAGAGTCTCAATTGAATAGATGTGAGTGTTTTTCATTGCAGTGCAGATAACGGAAATTTCTTTACATGTACTGCCCTGAGCATAAAAATGTTAGTGAATATCTCATAATTATATCATTAATTTTTAATTAAGCGAACAACAAATCGACAACTAATTGCAATCTTTTTGGAGAAATTTTTAATGCACAGTTTCATAGAGTTTGTAAACACTATCTCTATAAACTCTCTATATACTCTATTTATCTCAATATATTGCTTTTCCAAAAATTGATTGAAAGATTTTTAAAACCTGATTTTTAATTAAAAAAAAAAAAAAAGGAAAATCATTGAAAATATATTGATTCAAGATCAATGTCAAAAAAAAGTCAATAAGAGTCATTACAACTTGACAAAAAAAAAAAAAAAAAAAAAAAACAAACAAAATAAATAAATAAATAAAAAAAATTCAAAAAAACCAATTAAGAAAGTACTCTAAGATGTGAGATGAATTTCGGCCACCACTCAATTTAAGTGAATCTATGAATCTATAAAAACTCCCCTGAATGTAAATCGTTCGTTATTGCATCTTACATTTCTTAACGGGACACCAAAGTAAAGACTTATCTGGTCATTTAATATATATATATATATATATATATATATATATATATATACTTTATAACGTTACAAAAGGTATGGTAATTGAAACAAATTTACGGATTTGTTCGGTAATTATTTTGTCATAATTAGTCCGAATTTTGATTATTCGAAGGATTTTGTAGAAAAATGAAATCATGAGTTAAGAAGCAGTCAACGTATACTTTTATCGATTACAAATGGCCCAAAGAGATTAATATATCCATTTTGCGGTGGTTAATTGAAATCACATTAAAGCGTCGCTTAGATAGATTAAAAGAAAAAAAAATAAAAATAAAAACAGAAAAATTTCATACAAATACGTAAGCTTGGAGTAGTTTTCCCATAAAAGTCGAATATAGCTAAAGAAATTCATAAAATGATTGTCTCTACTATAGTTAGATTGTGTGCGTACGTATGCGTGCGTATGTGTATGTATGTAGCCGAGAAACACGCACATACATTTCAACACAGCATGCTAGCCTCTAATGAACCATAATGAGCATAAATATACGATATTGAACGCATACCGATTGCATTCATGTACTTATTCATACGCACACACACACACACACACACACACACACACACACATGGAACAGAGAGATAGAGACACAACTTAGAAAATAACTTTGTTAACGAACAACAAACTGAATCTGTGGCTTTAACGATATCAAAATGTTTTTTACACAAAAGCACATGCGAACACACACACACAGCCACACTTATAGATCTGTATATGTAGGCAAAGCAAAAGCAAAAAAAAAAACTTGTCTTTGTTCAGTTAGCGAAATAGTTAATCTCTGCTCCTTTCTCTCTTACTTGAAATGATAAATACGCACTAAACCGCAAGATGAAATGTTTAGCGACAAAAAATTGAAAAAAAAAAAAATACAACTCAAATCATTGTATTATTATTAACGTACGTGATAATGAGGATCGTCTTGTAGAAATTGAAGGAAAAAAACAAAAAGAAAAAAGCTTCGCTTTTGTTTTCTCAAGAAAAACTCATTAAAACTATTTTGTTAAATTAGTTAAACTCTGCTCAGAAATTGGTGTTAAAAAGAAAAATGCGATAGTCAAAATATTTTCACACGACCATATACTCAACAATTAACAATTAGCAAATGAGAGATTGCTTTTTTTTATCGAGGTTGGGTTTTTTCGCTTTACTACAGTTTAAGTTATGAACTGACTGCACTTCTGTTTCTGAAATGCATATTGCAAGGCTTTTCATTAACTGCTCGCATTGTGTAAACTGCGATGATTGATTTAGCGAATTTTTTAAATGCATCCGACTAACGTCCGGGTGTCTAAGGAAACGATAGATTTGTTCGTTGAGCTGTTTCAATGGAATGGCGTTTCTTTAAAATTCCTCCTTTTTCCGACAAGTTTCGCTGTCTTGCAACAAGCTTTCCCAAGCTTTCCTTCCTACTCCCATTAACGTGAGCGAATTGCTATCTTCACTCTACAAACCGTTATCTAATAGGATTTGTAGGGAAAACAAATGCTTGTAGCCGAGTAAGGTCGACAATAAATAGCTTACATGTATTCAAGAACAGATCTCGTAAAACTGAATCGGTCCATACCATTTTCAATAACGTTCACTCTTGAACCAAAACATAATAGTGTACCAAATTTTGCATTGTGTGTGTGTGAAATATTTCGAAATAATCTGCATCTGTTGTATACAAAAATACATGAACGATTCCAAACGAACAGGCGTGTTTAAAACGGTACAGTGAATGGTTCTGAAAGACGAATCTGTCTGTCTTAAGTCCTTTCCCCTGAATGTTGTGTAGAGGATACATATATGAAATATTTGATCCTTTTGAGTTTTTTACAGTCTATATTTAATTAAATACGAACGTATGTGTGTGAAGATGAGCTTATGATAAACTTTCCTCTCCTTATGTACCCATACCTCTAAAATCATAATTATTTTTTGCATCGAGCGAAATAAATGTAGTTAATAACAGGGCAGTTGGGCAAATGTAGGTAACCTATACATCGTTCCTATACGTGTTCCAAACAGCATTATGAGGATAGGTTGCTAATTTCTAACGATGAGTCGAGGATAGCGCGTTTCTTTGTTTAAGCGAATAGATGGGCAATAAATCATTTCGTGTGGTTTGTAAGTTGGCGGAATATTTAATATTCCTTTACCATTAGCGCACATAGTGTGCTAATGATATGTTATTAAAATTCCTACTATGTTAACTATTTTTCTCTTTTATTTTTCACATTTTTTTCTTTGTAAATTTTTGTAGTTTGTGTGACGGGTTTCGTAAACGTTTACATGCCTATGTATGCATATATAATGTATTGTATATTTATGGTCCTCATCAATCTTTTTTTTGGGTTGTTTTCATCATTTAGAAAAATAAAAACAGAAAATAAAGAAAGAAACTTTATGCAGTTTACGCCGACTCTTTTAATAGCTAACATTAGCTTGTGTATGTTATCTGATGGCAATGTGCAATAAAAAGACATTTATTTCGTTTCGTATGTATCATACATCCTGTCTATTTGTATGATTTGTTGTTTATATGATTTGTAGGTAACAAAAAAAAAAAAAAGAAAGAAAAAAAGAAGGAAACTTAGGCGCGTTGCTGTATACTTCGACTTTCTTATATGTGTGATTTCTAATTAATTGTAAACGATTTTCAATATTTCGATTTAACTGATATTCGACCTTGACACAAAAATTGTGAATGAAAGAGATGAGACCATTTCCTAAGCACTGCGCGATAAGCGCTTTAGAATTTCAATAGAAGAAGAAAAACAATCAAATGTAGGCTTATTTACGACTTTGACTTGGCGTGAGTAATAGCAAAAGATTGGGAACTCAAGTCGGTTTTAGTAGGCAAAATTTCGGCACCTTAACTGTGATTTCAACAGACAGACGTACTGACAAACAAGCATATCAATTATGAGAGATGTCTGAATTGTTTTCACTATGCACGTTGACCAGCTCTATCTATCATACATGTATACACGTTGTGACGTCTTCCAATGCGCATTGCAATGCTTTGCAGTCTTATGGGAAATTTAATAAACCCTATGTGGAAATAAAAAAACATCTTTTAAGATTTGTTGTTGCACTTTATGTTTATATTTTGCTTGATATGGTATGTCCAACCACCGTGTGAGTGTAAATACACACTGACGAGATATGGATATGCTATCACTATTACCATTACTACTACTACTACTATTACTACTACTACTATTACAATTATTACTACTGGCATTGCTAGCTGGCGTATGAGTGATATTAATTATTAATATTTTTTTAAAAAATATGGTCATGCGTACGTTCGTTCATATATTAAGATATATATATGTATTGCCTGTAAAACTTGCCGTATATCAATCACATGCCACTCGTAAAAGATTTTGAATCGTTTACCAAGAAATGAAGAAAATGACACAAAACGAATATTTTGTTGTGAAAAAACAAAACCGAAAAAAAAGAAGAAACAAGTAGAGTAACTATATTCGGTTACGTGCGAATCTTTTTTATATATTAAATTTATCTTAAAAATGAATAAAATTTGCATAGAGTATATCAGTGGATGGGCGTAGCTGGTATTTGCCATTTTCACATAAGTACTGTAGGATAACTAGTTAAACATTCGTGGCATGTTTTATCGCTGTATTTGTCGTAGCTTGTTACCTACAACATCCCGGAAAGCAAAGAAGCTCTCAGTTTATATTCTTCTGTACTAGCGTCCGTTGGTTGACTTGGCCCATATTCAATATCAATCTATATGCAATGACTCACTATGTTTCTACACAATTTGTGGCCAATGCCGTCATTTCTAAGACTAAGGGAATATGATGGTAGACGAATGGATAGACAGGTCCCGATCAAAACTATGTATACTCGACAGAGAAAGTAGTCAGTCAATGAAATTTTATTTAAAGTGTTGCAAATGCTTTGATAAAATGAATGTATCTCCAAATTCTCAGTGCTGGAGATAAAACTTTAATGCAAATTGAAATGCTTCTAGGGAATAAATGAAATTTCATATGAAATATGAAAAACTTATTAGATCACCGACCTAAATATACTTACAAAGAAACACAGAACATTTATTAGTAATATTTTATAAAAATAAAAGATTTCCACAAATTTTTTTTTTTTTTTTTACGAATTTAAAAGAAAAACGTCACATTTTTTATAATTCTTAAATTCAATCTGATTTTTTGATCTTTTTTTTACATCTTCGTCTCTAATATCTTTAAATAGTAGATTGAAGTATCCATAGATTTTATAAATTTTCGTAAAGCGTGGACGCTTAGAAGAGCAGTGAACACTAGAACAATGTGACGTTGCAGGTAAACATAGAAAGACAAGAGTCAGTCGTTAAGTTGAAGCGGACGGGTGAACGGTCGTCCTTTAACGTCATTAACTCTTTACACTTAATTAATCGTGAATTTCAATAACTTTATAATAAACATTCGTCGAAAGTCTTCAATTCTAATAAATAATAAAAATATCATCATTCATTACATTCTTTACTTTTATGCACATTACATAGCGTACTTACAGGTAAAGTTAATGGACGATATATCATAGCAAAAGGAAAGCAACCGCGAGCGCTATTTAATTTTTTGTTTTTGTACGTTAATCATACCAATTCGAATAAATGGTTTGTTTATTTATTATTTATTTATTTATTTATTTTTTTTTTTTTGCATAATATATGTTCTCTGTTTGTTGATTACTCTTGTTTACTCTATGTGCACATCTTTTATATATAGCTAGCTATACGGCTTAGAATTAAAATTGCAAACAATATACATTTGCTGTTGTATCAGTATCAGTATCAGTATTAGTTTTATTGGGATGGCGTTGGATTTTGATCAGTTCTCTTCTTAAGGCAAAAGGAATCTTATTTCAAAAGAATCATATAAAATGTATTTTAATCAAAGTGTTGTCTATCGCTAGCTAGATACATGTCCCATCTGCTTGACAAAATATGAACTCCTTGACAGAAGGACGGGCGGATTAGTCTTTTTTTTGAGTATCGTTAGAATAATTGAAGCGTTGTGCAGATAAACGCTAAGTCATTGTTTGATAGAGAAAAGAGCGGCACAGTTTTCTCTACGTATCTTCGGCGCAGTTTGCAATATGAGCTCAAGCGTCGTCGTGTTGTAAAGTCATTGCATAATCTTCTCTTTACCATTTCTTGCTTTTTTCTCGACTCAATTTAATCGGTTCTTGTTACAATTCATAAAACACCGCGTTCAGGCAATTGCCATAAATGTCTGGGTCATATCTATATTTGACTTTATCGCGGACGCAAATGGTTTTTTGCGCTTCCGGTATTATATCTTCCGTCCCTCTCCGTCAGTACTTTCGTTTGAATTAAACAGTAAAGGTAATGCTCATTTTCTCTGCATCTTTTCTTGCCGTACAGCTCCGTCCAGTTATTCAAAATCCCCACAAACTGTATTGTGTACACTTCGTCAAGGTAACTAATGCGATTGCGTAAAGCTTAGAGATTGTAATTGGACTTGAATTTGTAGAAGTCACAGATGGAAAATGCTTGCAGACAAAGTAACCCAGTTTTGTTGGGAAAAATCTTTAACGACTTGTTTATATAACAAATATCTACTTCCATGTGATGACAATAAAAGATGCTTATGTCTGCTTGTCTGCTGGTTGTTTGTCTTATTTTTTTCTTCTCTGTTACGCGTTGCGCACGTCTACATTATGCTTTTGTTTAGCGATAGCGTAACAACAGATCCATTTGCAGTTTTTCAACGATTTTCCGTACACGCTAAAGTGCATACTACAACTTTTTTCCCAAACGCGTCAATGCCAAGCATTTATCATAAGCTGTTAGTGCTTGCATATATTTTGATCATTTTTTCATTTGAAAAAAATTTGTACAAAATGTTATATTAAACAAAGTATTTTCCATCATTTCCTACAACAACAAGCAGATTTCTTCAAACCATACAAAAAATGCAATGAATGTCCAAAATACAATTTCGAGCTTTCCATAATCAGCTTTCATATATACACTGAATAACTAACTAACTCACTAATGCTAAATTGAAAAACTGTTATTTTATGTGGAGGAAGGTTAAAGTCATAGAATTTAACCGTTAACGTTGTGTACATTGATAATTTGCATGACTTTATAAGTTTCAATAATACATGTCACTGATCAAAATACATGCATGTACCTACTGTAAGCAAGACGTAGCCATAAATTTTCACATGTACGCGCACATATTTGAACGTGATGTGGTTATGATGTTAATTTACTTTACTCACTTCCATCGATATTAAGGAAATGCATTTTCACATTTACCACCGAATGTGCCGGTTTTTTGAATTTTCAAAAACAAATGATTTATAATAATTTTTTTTTGCGTGAAAGATCCTTAAATATGTTTATTGCTTATTCGGAAGAAAAAACAAAAAAAAAAACGTTACAAGACAAAACAAGAAAATTTCATCCAACTTATCGAAACGATTAAACTCGACCGCAATTCGATTCGAGTGTTTTCAAGTGTTGTTGGTACAATATGTATTGCGTAAGAAATGTCTGGCGAGTACATTTAAAATCCAACAAGGCCGTATTCATTGATGACGTACATACCCGTACATGTACATTCGCATTTGTGGCAAACTGAATGCTTATTTTAGCATATAAATAATTTTAGTATGAAAGGTGTAGGGAGGACTTGTGTGGGTGGGTGTAACTTGAAGATAACAAAGTATTGCGAAGAGGGTTCCGCTAAGAAAGGTCCCTTCCATAAGTTTAGAACGAGTCTGAGTTTTCAACGTGTATCAATGTGTAAAAACAAATAAAAAAAAATAAATAAAATAAGATAAATTATTCCGTTGATAATTGCTCGGAGTCCCTTTGGTCCCATGGTCAGCGTTGAAATGAAAACTTCACTAAAGGATTATGATAATTAAACCGGCTGTAGAAATGGAAACTTTCAATTGCTGATGTAGATCTCTGGATGATCTGTTTAATATATTCTATTCGACCATAAATTTCAGGACTAAGTAAGAGAAATCGTTCTTTTTCTTTTTTTTTTTTGCAAGGATCGTCTTCGTTCATCGGAATAGTTTCTTTTAAGAGTGATGCAATCAGGTTAAGGTTTCTCTAACATTTCGATGCCCTTTATATAGAACGAATTGACACAACTTTTTAGGAGGCTAAGGCGTAGACCCCAAATGGCTTTATTTTTCGTACCCTTTTCTCTTTATAGGTATATCCATGGAGAGATTTTTAAATGGCAGAAGGGTTTAGTTTTTTTATTGTTTCTTGATGAGAAACTATGCGGGTTAGAATCGCGTTAGACGAAGCGATGTATTTAATGCATTTAATAGTCGACCTTGTCCGACAGTTATATTTGAAATTATTATTTTGTAATGTGTCTGTCTGTCCGTAAGATATATAGATATTAAAAGAATCGAGTCGAGTCAAATATTATTTCTTTTTAATTTATACAAAAAAAAAAAAAAAGTTTGCTTTTTATGCGGACATCGCAATATGTACCTTACTGTTTCTATTTTAGGCATAAAGCGAGCGAGTGTAATCAAAACAATGAAATGATTTCTATACAAAATTTTCAAATTTAATCATTTTTAAACATGCGCCCTTGATTTTTATTTTCATTTCGACTTTCTATGACGGTATCGATGAGAGGCAAACTCAAATACTCACTCAAAACATATATAAATATATATGTATGTATAAAATGATACATTCATGTGTATATATCTATTATATTGTATATCATATTGCAGCGTATGTATGTATATATGAAGTATATGGTAACATATGAACATTGACATTCCATTGACCATTCAAGGCAATCAACTACTATAACAATCAATATTCGCAAATGTTCAACTGCTGTTGGCAGCAAAAGTTAAATGTTTACAATGATAACCGAAGGAAAAAACTGAAAAAAACAAAAAAAACAAGGAAAAGCGGAAATAGAAAACTTTAGATGGAATTGCATGAAATCTCAATGATAGCTTCTTTTTTGTTTCTATGAAATAACAAAAATGCAAAGGGAAACAAACGATAGGGAATGCGCAAAGTTTTGTAAAAATTTATTTCGCCTTTTCCTTAACGTATCATTTATCGTTTGTTTTTTCGTTTTTTCTTTTGTATTATTTTTTTTTTTTTTTTGGTCAAGAAGACAACATTTTTGAAGCGAGAAAATTGGATGAAATTTTATTATTATTTTAATCATTTTAGTTTCCTTTTATTCATTTTTCTTATTTCGAATTATATCCGCTACAATGTACAAATATTTTATTAAATTAAAAAGAGCGTAAGAATGAAGCTTCGAAAAATATTTACTGAAATTTTGGAAACTACGTTCGTTGCACCGTATGTGTAAAATGTGAAACATGTCATTCTGTCCTGAACAAGTGCACCATACGAAACAAAAATCGTTGAAGAAGTAGAATAGGAAAGAATATCTGAAGATGGCAGAGCGTTTTTATGTGCTTGCAATTGTAGACTAAAGCAAAAAAAAATAATAATAAAAGTTTTTTTTTACTGAGAAAACTTGTCTATAACGCTTTTCAAAACTTTAAATGCGTTTTCTACGAAACACGAGTTTCCATATGGTAAGCAAAATAAATGACTCCAAAAAACTTCATAACACTTTGGAATAACAATATGAAAAAAAGCGTTAATTAAAACACTTTTTATTAAAAAAAATGATTTAGATTCACTCACTAATCTCACTAACGAACGATGGGGGGCTTCCCAACTTCACCATAGTGGTTACAATACGCGAAAGAAAGTTTCAGAGATCCTGTAAAGTATATACAGTCTTCATGGCTTTCAAGGTATGAATCGACCTAGCCATGTCTGTCCATATAGGTGTCGTTGAACATGTGTGTTGTTGACACTTTCCTTAGCGCAAAATTTAGGATATCAACTTCAAATTTGGCATAAACACTGAGAGCTTTTGAACGCAAGTGAGGACAATCAGTGAATCAATGGTACGTCTACAATAAAGCCTAAATCCTCCGGGTCCATAAGGAAACTTTTGTAAGTTTGGAACTGGATTCACGTATCGCATTTGTTATTGCCTGATATAATGCCAAAGTCAGACAACTTTTACGAACACTAGTTGGTGCGCTGCTTTCGAAAGAAATATGCGAGATTCTGTCTGCGTCACCTCGACTTCGTTAACATTCTTTCCTCCCTTATTTTGAAGCGTACGTTTACGCGATTCAAATTTTTTATTAAAATCATCCTTAAGACGAAGGTCCAGTATTCTTACCCGTTGTATCTTAAGCTTCTTCTATGTGATTTCAAATAAACGCCGCGAACTTCTCATTCTAGCCTTTGGTCTCGTAGCTTCAATATACTGTAAGCGGTATTGTCTTGAAGATTGGTTCTGCAATCGGGACATTTTGCAATGTAAAGACGTAAGTTAAGGAAAATTATTTATTATTTATATGAAATGCAAAAAAAAAACTAAATAAAAACATTACAGCGTAATATGAAAAAATAAAATTAAATTATAGGCAAACGAAAAGAACTTAAACTTTTTTACCTGAGTTATGCATTCAAGCGTTTGCATTATGGAAACTGGTAAAAAATAATTAAAAGTCCATTTATGTAAGGCTTAGTGTCGATTTTATAGAAATTGCTCGTAAGGCAAATAGCAAGAAGGATAAAGGAATTTGTTTATCCTAAACGAAGCCTGTCAGAGATTCATGTGAAACTTTGGAAACTTCTCAATACTGCTTTGGTAATAATAGCTTGCAAGACCAAATTCATCGTATCTTGTCAGGTTACCATATGATAAAATGAATGCTGGTAATGGGTATATATCGGAACCGGCTTCAGCCGATTATAACCGGGTTACTTGTTTTTAATTTAGATTTACACCTTCTACGTTTGCTTGTCGTTAGGTCGTTAGGTCGTTCAAATTAAACGCACCTCGCGGGACTATTCATATTTTATTTATATTTGTTGTTAAATAATATTTTTTAAATACACAAATATTATTGACCGTAATAAGTTTACCGGAAAATCAGCACTTCCAAATAAATTAATTTATTTTCAATTATTATTTTATAATTAATTTCATGTTTGCATTTTTTGCTTAACACTTCTTCTTTTGGATAGTAAGTAATAAAAAAAAAAATAAAAAAAAATAAAATAAATAAATAAATAAAAATTTAATGCGTAATGTGAAATATTTCAATTAAAGTAACAGAAGTGTTATGTAAGCATTAAATTTAATTAAACGCATGTTATTGATGTTATCTCTTTCTCCCTTCCGGACTGTTCTATGTGCTATGTGATTAAGCATGTTAACCAAACCAAAAATACACAACATAACAAATGAACCAATTTACGCATACATTTGCATAATGAGTTAAATTCATTTTGATTATTTTTAAAAAAATAAAACAATTTGATTATTTTTAAAAAAATAAAACAATTCTCGTCAATAAAATTTTATGAGTATAATGTATGTACGCGTACTGAAGGACACGAGTTCGTACGTACGGCATATAAAGTTGGATTTATGTAAAGTTTGCGCTTGCTTGTGTTTCACATTCCATTCAATTCGTATGCAATCAAAATCATGGCAAATCCTGTTAGACGTGCATAGAGAGGGTAGACGGCTCATGGTCCTTTCCTTTTTTTCATTTTTTAAAATATTATTTGTGTGGCGTTGCATCATTCGTTTTATTTATGTACACAGACTCGGATAACATATTCCCTTTTCCTTTGCCGTGCGTATACGTTTTATTCAATCATAATTTTATCGGTTAGCTGAGTTGGCGAAGGATTATTTTCCACTCAATATCTCGTTTGTCCTCTCGTCGGTACCCGCTCATTTCCATTTTCATTCTTTCTCTCTCTCTCTCCCTCTCGTGCACTCTCCCATCTATTCTGTTTGAACGCTTTTCATGCACTCTTTATAATTAACACATATTCTATTCACCATGTGATGCACCATCAGATATCAAAATTTACATAATTTGTTGCTGTTGGTGTTGCTGCCGGTGCTTCATCACCCATCTCTCCACATAAACATTATTAAATGTAGATCCTATTTATAGCAGATTTTCACATTTAATTAAACCGTAATATGATAATGATTGCTAATCAAGCTGATGTGTTCATTGGCTATCTCCCTCTCTCTCTCTCTCTCTCTCTCTCTCTCTCTGCATGAAGTTTTCTATTGGTTCACAGTAAATGTTTAAAAGTTTTTCGACTCTTCTCGTTGCCGTAAAAAAATTAATGTTGAACTTGATGTACTTAGGATAGAAAAGGATATCAATTTTGAGGTCTTCTCACAAAGAATTATGATACGGCGCCGCTACTCTCGTTTCCATCAATAATTAAACACGCGTCCTTTTTTTGAATGTGATATAACCAATAATGATGTTTTTGTCGACTTCTATGTCGAATTACTTTTGTTCTACATAGAGATCAACTTGCAATGGGAGTTCTGTGTAAAAGTCTCGCAAAAAACACCCGTAATAACATATAAAAAGGGAAACTTGGAATAGTTTATTTAAAAGTTGGACTTGTAAAATGTGGAACATTACCGTACACATATAACGTGACGCCACTCCTTGGTTTGCCGGTCCTTAGCAAAGTCTATGAATGGCTTTAAAAAATTCAAAATTACGGTCATATTTCATTTTATAAGAACAGTGTGAAACTAAACGTTAGTCAAAAAACGGGTTTGAAACGGAATGAATCGAAATTTTTACGTATAAATCATTGCAGAAACGAAGTGAACTCAAACGACAAAGTGAATCGCAACTAGGTTGCTAAAGAGCGGTACAGTGTGAGTCGTATACATATATATATGTATATGTATTGTGAGAAAAAAATGTAATCCAAGATCGCTGATATTATTTATTTATTTACATTGAGCGATGGTATTGGAAGAATAGCGTGACTTATGAGTTGTTTTAACTTGGCCAAGCAAAAAGCGTCTTTAAAAATGTGGGATATATCGACAAAGCTTTATTGAAAAGTTTATCTACTTCACCCGACTACCACCTTCATGTTTCACTGTCTTGCAGAGAGGAGTTCTTTGAATGGTTTAAAATTGACTTTGAAAGACGATCGTATAACATATCACTTGATTCGGTTTTTCGCCAACAAAACCTATTCTACAGCGAAAGAATAATAGTTTCTCCGTCGACATAGCTAAAGACTATTTATCAAAACGGCATATGGCAAAATGGTTTAACAAAATCCATTTTCAGATACATCCAATTTTCTTTTTACACGATTTTTTTTACACGAATTTAATTTAACACGAGTTCAAAAGAAAAAGATATCTTTTTTTGCACGAATTATTTTGTTTTAACACGATTTTTAATATTCCGGGAATTTTTCTTGAATCTCACAGAGCAAAGAGCGAGTTATTTTTTATAAAATATTTAATGAATTAAAATGTGTAAGCACGAAATAAATTAAGTGAAATCTAACAAGAACTTTTTAATATTGTTCGCACCTAATTCTCTTTTTACACGAATTTTTTCTTACACGTATTTTTTGGGAACGTATCTATCGTGTAAAGAGTGAATTAGGTGTATAAGAAAAATATAATGTTTTTTGCATTTTGGTGAAAAAAATGCCACGAACTTTGTCGAACATTTAACACAATTGCCCCTTCAACCTCATTAAATTATTGCAATTTATAATTGGTTGAGCAAAATCATTTAAAAATCCATTTGCGTGTGTGGGAATTTCCGGAGATGTTATGTCACATCGGAAGCGTATTTTCAATGTACGTAATGCAAATAAAAGTGTGGGTTCATTATCGAATTTCATTTGCGATAGCATTTGGTAAATGAAACTGAAGGATTTCCACATATGGATCGATCTATACTCCTATAACGATCGATATATATTTACTACAACAATTTTATATAAAATTATTCTGAGAAATAGGGCTTATTCTCATATCGATGGGTATACGAAGAAGCAAAACTTTTGCATCTGGGACTCTGAAGACGGAAGGGAAGTTACCTAACAGTTTCCCCACAATCAATGAATGAGTCACGGTTTGGTGCAGTTTTTATAATTCCAGTACAACTGGATTATACTGCTGCCAGTTCGAGCTTTGCGATGTTAATGGAATTGTTGATGTTGTTGACTTTCAACAGGGCGGTGTCTTTAACTACATAACTTCTGGAACACTGACGTTGTGACGTCTTCCTTAAACCCACTAAGATTTCAAACAATGGGGCCACGAGTCGAATAAAAACAGCAATGATGAAAAATAAGCAACGATTTGCGATCGTATTGAATCGGAATCCGATTCAACGGTAATTCTAGCGTTAAGTGAGCAATGACTTATCGGCTAAGCTGGGGCTTAACTCTTACGTAAAATAGCTATAAATCGATGTTTTTTTAGGCAGTTCCCGGCGACTGCATAAATCGAATCCCATTTACTTATGTTCCTTCAATTATTTTTGGACATAAAAACTTATAAACAACAGTCTGTTGCCGCTAAATAGTTTACAACGGCTGAGTATTTTAGTCGAGATATAGAAAATCGAAATCGGTCTTGAGCACCTCATTTGTTCAACTATTGTTTTCGGCAATTTTTGTTATATCTTCTTTCAAATTTCGCGTAATGCGAAACCAATTGATTATTTATTGAAAACAAAAGACGACCGACCATACAGTTGTACAATCAATACTCATATATATAACACAGCTGTATTAAATTATAACGTATTATGTGTATGAATCGCCATTCATATTTACCCCAACAAAGCGACATACCCAACCAAAAATGCGTATTCGTTTCCGAGCCTTTAGACTCAAGTTTATGTCAAAATCTCCCTCTGTCGGCGTTCATATTAAGTAAAGCAATAAAGTAAATTCCAAATTTAATAAGCCTTTCACGCTTGAGTATTAACTCGGACATCAAGTGTTACTGTGCGTGTATGCCATAAAATAAAGATATGTGCTATATTATAGTTGTTGTCATTATCATGGAAGGAAGAACCCTTATGAAAAACGGCCAACGTTTACCAAACATTGCTGTATAATAAAATAGATTGAGCTGAGCGAGTGTTTGCCAGCATATGTGGTGCACACTGTAAAAAAATATTTCACAACTTTTTACATCATTTTTTATTTACATAGGAGTTTAGCCAGCTTAAAATAATTAGGCCCATAACGCCTAAAAATTTTCAATGGCTCAGTTGTAGAGATTCTTTTAAGCGAGTAAATTTTCTATAACTTTAGGGCCGTTGTTAGTTTTTCAGATCTATTATGAGTTTTTAGGTTAAGTTATTTTTAAACTTGACGAATTAATAACGAAAGTTCACTAATCCCTAACAAAAGCATATCGTAGCGCTTCAGTCAGTTATGTGTGAAGATAGGTGGGCTAAGCCCATGACACCGCATTATTTTGGTACTTTTTTTTTTCAGTGTAAACGTAAACGGTTCTGCAAAAGAGAAAAAAGGTTGGCAAGCTGGTATTTTAAGAAAAAGGAGGAAATTGGATTTTATTTTATATTATTTTTATACGGCATTTTTATTTACATACATTTTTCTATGAATTACCTGAGTATTATCTTCACTTTGCTGTCTTGCTTATAACCTTTCACATCGCGCTGTACATATTGTGCATGCTGTTAGACTCGGGCAAATGAAATATCAGACTTTATAGCAACAACGGTAAATTACCCTAACAAGGTTGTTTAAACGGTATAATTTAAATAATCAAAGGAATCTACCTTTATAAGGAAGATTTGGAAGAAGTATTGAGAGAATTTTTCAACGTTTTGTGTACAATTTCGGAAATTGGCTTTGGCCAAGACATTGAAATGTATTGTTAAGAGACTAGATCGGCTCACTTTCACGATTACTTCCTGAATAAAAACAAAAAATATATACTAAATGAATGAGAAAAACGTTTTCACAAATAGTACGATTTTATGTGCGCGAAAGTTGGACTAAAATAATGAGTGGACATCTTACTACACTATCTGCACTATGGTTATTTTTCTGTACGATTTGCCACGAAAAGTAAGACTTTATTTGATACACAATCTATTTTTTTGCACCAGCAGCCGAAGAACCAAAAGTTATTTGAAAAGAAAATTAACTTAACTAAATTTGAAAGAGATCGGTTCTCGTTTCGCGGTCCTCCTCCCGCTTAGAAGTTCGGATGAAAAGCAAACCTTTATACCTCTCTATATATGATAATTAACGCCTGACCTTGCCCGAGTGCAGTCTTTTTGTTGTAGGGAAAATTTTAACTTCTCTTTGAGAATGAAAATAGGTTTCAGCGGATATATATATCGGCCTATTTCTCTCTGCTTCTCTTCGAATTACGCCTACATTTATTACTGATTGCATGCAAATTTCCACATATCGAACTCTTTTCGATCGCCTACACCGTTCGTTTGAGTTTCGTTAGCGAATTTCTATTTGTTCGCTTTGTGAGAAGAAGAAAGAAGAAGAAGTATGGATCAGCAATAGTGATTTTGAAAATTTATTTTCAATTTTATATTTTACATATAGCATGTATGTATGTATGGTTTTTTAGTTTTTTCTGCACTTATTAGATTTTATAAAAAATGAATGCATGAATGAATGCATATATAGATAGAGTAGTAGTAGAAAAGAGTAGAAAAGAGAAAAAACAAATTTACTAAAAATTTTTAAAATTTCAATTAAGAAAAAAAAAAAAAAGTCATCACCTCTTGTATGTAAAAGTTCTTTGCCATTCTCGTATCCTTTTAAAACTTTTAAATGGAAAAGTTTTAAGGCTTTTTCCCGTCTTTACAACATAGTTGACTGAGTTTGAAAGTACAACTTGTGGGTTAGAATTGTTTCAAACGCTGGTGCAAGCATAAATACTCTGAGTAAACACCTTCGACAGTCATACTTTACTAATATTACTAAAGCGGTAAAAAAAAAAAAAAAATGCTTTGACTAAAGAGGACATAAAAGTGGCTTTTGCGTTCTCGTTTGGACTCGGAACGCAATAAGAAATACACATTAATAGTAAAAGCACAAACGTGTATCTTTTGCGACTATTTATGTTTGTATATTTGAACTACTAAACACGATTGTCCCTCGGACGTGAGTTTAACAGCATGCGGATGCTAAAATGAACTTATGGTTTATCCGCAACAATTGCGTGCATCTTTGATCATAGGTGTAGTAAGCTTTAAAAATTGGTAATCTAAACTCATAACATACCAAGTATTTAGTTAAGATATAACGAGGCATGATAACTTACTTAGGCTGCCTATATTGACTGTCATGGATGATAATTTAGATTCGGACTTAGATCAATTTGCTGTTTTTCTCTTAGGACGGATGCAATGAATTAAATTCCCGTCTACGTACTAAATAACATATCAGATGTAGCGCGACATCTATTCATAAGAATTCTCTGCCCTGGTAGGGAATTTGATAATAAACCAAAAAATCATTACAGCGCTAACATAGCGTAAAAGTACCCTGAACAATCTTTCGTGGAGCTTGAAAAGTTTAGTTAAAACTAAAAACGTTTAATCTTTGTGTACACTAATTGTGTATATTTCCCGTTTCTTTTTTTTTCCAGGTAAATTATACTTTAAACAACAGTTAATTACTTTTTTGATAACAGTACAAGAAGAAGTAAGTTTTTTATTTTTAAATAATTAATTATCTAATGCATTATTAAAAAAAATTATCATACTAGCAACCGTCTACAAAGTTTCAAAATGACTGACTTAGCAGCATTTACTTCTTTCAGCAAGTCGGTCGAATTTTGCAAAAAAAAAGATGGTTGCTTACCTACTTGGGCGCAGGACTTATTCACCGACGAAATACTGATTATTATCAATCCCTTCATAATGTATTAAAATATCATAATATTTACATACATAATATATAGGAAGCATACTGCTACGACAATGGCACATGCTGCTCAGCTTTCTAGAGGAGAAATTTCTTTAAATTCAAAGAAAAATTTTCGATATTTTACTTGTCGCCGATATAAACTATAGGCTTTTTATGCAGCTGGCGATTGTGGAAAAGGTTGACAGAAAGTCCTCAAAAATCAAAAGGTGAATCAACAGGTAATCAACAAAAAGATCCAACTAAAATCTAGTACTTGGAATTTGTTTTCAAAAGATTCATAAATAGATTTCGCCGCCTGAGTAACCGAGTAGCTAAGAACCGCGACTAATCAGTCTAGTGTTCGCGGGTTCAAATCTCAAGCGCGATAGAGTTTTCTTTGGTCGTAGATAGACTGAGTGCTCGGTCAGTAAAGGCTTCCATAACACTTATAGATTGCGCACACACCGCACCCCTTCGCTATTTGTTTCTCTTTCCCCTTCTTCTCGCTGATTATCACCAGAGTGATGGGTCATATTAAAAAAAAAAATAAAAAAATATTCATAAGCAGAGGATTTGCTTAAAGCGAACAAAGTCGAATCGTTACATTCGAAGAAAAAGATTGGAAAAAAGCGTTGTTAAGCGGAAGTTGCCTCAAATAATTTGTTTGTAAATAAATAATTGTTCTCAGAGCTATAAACAAAATCGCCGCTGCTCTAAATTTATAGATATGCACTTTATATGACAGGTGTAGGATGGATTAAGAGATTCATTTGTTTTTGTTTTGTAAAAAGCGCGTAAAAAGTATTAAAAGGCATTGTTGCGTAAAGGTTAAGTGGCGAAGATGCATTTGGACAAATGCTCAAAGCAAAATTAACGAGATTTCTTAAAAGAAGTCAGTAAAGACTTGTTTATCCATTTTGTACCTACGCTTATTTTCAATTCATTTAAATCCCTTTGTCTCTCTAGAGAAATTGAAGTGTGTATAAAGATCGAAATCGGCCTTACTTTAGTAATAAATAGAATTATATAAACGATATAATACGACGATATAAAGACTCGCGCGATAATTTTTAGAGGCACACATTCCAGTAAATTAAAAATGAAAATTATCTCTGAAAAAATCGAACATTTTAGATTATTGTCATCAGTAATACAAAATGTAGAATCCACTTGAAAGTCGGTATCAGTATTTATTAGGACTCGTGGATTCAAAAATGTCCCCGGTGCCAGCAACTTACTGCGCCCTTAATTTCTTTCTTAAACTTTAAACGTGAATATCTCTCATCTAATCATGGACGAGAGCTCAGTGTGTTATTCGTTTTCCTTTAGTACGTGACACAGAACAAACGCTGCGTGATGAATGGCACACTAAGTCGGAATCTCGTAAAAATATCTGAATGGACTCAGGTAAATAGGGTAAGCTTTAATGCCACCAAAAGCCAAAGCGGTCTCCTAACGCCCGGACAAAGTAACGGACAATCTCGACTTTTTGGTAGTGTCAATGTAGAACAATCGGCAATCCTTGATGTTCTGAGCGTGATAACACACACGATAACGATGTTCGTTGGACAAAAGATGTATTCGAATTGCGGAAAGGCGCAGTCAAAGGCTTAAGTTCTTTAAAGTGTTCCAAAAAATACTTCACGTCAATCGATATCCGTACCATTTGCAAAGTATAATTGTTGTGTGTGGGCGCGAGCTTCCAAATCTTGCTCATGTGCTACTGGGCGACGAAAGTGTATCCAGAACTCTCAATATCTTTGTGTGTCGGCTTAATGTAGGCTATGTTGGCGCTTATGTACAGGTACATTCAGGGCAAGTATTCTACGGAGATAAAAGAAATGTGCCCAACAATTACGTCCTTCGACAGGATTACACGTCTTTCCCAGCGTTCTCATCTACTCGGCCTGGTGCTACCATATACCGCCCAAGACACTACCGCTACTCGTCTTTTCTATGTACGATGAGTTCATTTTGAGTTCAAATATTCACTAATACTACTATTTTTCTTCAATCGACTCTTCCTAAAAACCTTCCTGATGACCACAGTGCCCGCACGTCTAGGAGACATCCCCTAAGTCGCAGATTTATTCACAGAGGACTATTTATAGAACTATCTCTTAAATCTGTAAGTGCATTTGTGTGAACTATAATATTAAGAAATTGACCTTTCATTTTTGATGATCTTTTGAAATCCGACTAAGCTTGAAAGCAAAGCCCATTGCATTGAAGTTTAAAGAAATATTCTGGAAAGTTTTGGATAACATCAAGATAGTTTATCGAAATAAATATTTTCGAAAGTTTTTTTTTTTTTTTTTTTATGAGATAACATTATTTGCTTGATATGGACGAGGTAATGGGAAAACTAGTGCAGTAAATGATGAATCATAGATCCATATCGGTATTAAGTTCGATAGTCAAATAGTCACATACATATTTATAGTCTATAATAGTCGTAGCATATTCATAGTTCATACATTTTTATTCAAGTCGAAACACTCAAGAATAGGATTAGATAAGGGAAACGCAAAATTACTCAAAAACAATCATATTAAAGCTAAGGGGCAGCACTCATGCCCTAAGAGTTGCAACAAACAAATTTCAAATAGTTTATATTTATGTCTCTTTAGAGATTAGGGTGTCAATGAGTCATCCTTGCATGAACTACTAAAATAAACAATAGCTTAGATGCTTTTATAGGCAAAATTTTATACATTTTATACGCGTCACCAACAGCTGGACGGTATATTCATTTTGCTAAAATGTTTGCCACATCCACAAGAAAGCTTCAGAGATTATTCGAGTGTGTGTATTTTTGATCAGAATCAAATTTAGAATCGATTTAAGAAAGTATATTTGCCCACCTACGTTAAACATTCTCCTGATCCCCCAAATGAAGGTAGTGGCTTCAAGGGGACCCATTATGTCGTATTTTGCTTGGATCGAATCAGCCAAAGTCGAACGTAGACTCCCTCTTTTTACTCGTTACTTATAAACTATATCAACAACAACGACAATATTTGATCATGTATTCTTCCTATATGTATGATTTTCCACAACCTGCACAAATGTGTAGAAATCGGACACGCCCTCCCACTATTACATAATATGAAAATTTCGTTCTCCTTCAGGTTTTTTTTTTGAGGATAGAAGTGGTGGACATAAACGGCTCGGTCGTAGTCTAATATAATTTATTCATTTGTTTTAAGCTATGTGAGCTTGAAAGTTGTCAGCGGATATTAAAAATAAATTTCTTATTAAAAGTTGGAAGAAATCCTAGATATGTGAAAGATTAACAAAGCATAACAAAAATTGATAAACTTTGTCACTCTCACTGGTATGAGCCACTTTTTCATCATAATGTATATAGTTACGTGTGTAGCATGCCATATCAGACAAATAGCCTCCCCTTGGCTTGGCTGGTTCTCTTATCAAAATTCTGATAACCAAGACAGGAGAGTACACGATCAAGGAATGTCTCATGCAGTTATGGAATTATTTCATGGGTTGTATGGTATGTGACAATGTCTTGTTGCCACCACAGACAGATAGATAGACAGAACGGACTGGGTTATCGTAGCGCGATATCGAGCACCAAAAACAGTCATTGCATGGCCAGCCTCATGCTCAAAGAAGTATATGTATACGGTGTTCCATATACGGTGTTTGCAACCCAAAAAAGAACGGTTTGACAACTGATAGTTTAGGGTTAGCAAAAATGGAGCATTACACAAGAGAGCAACGCGTTCTCATTGTTGAACCATATTGAAAGTTTATGTGTGTACATATATATATATATATAATATATATTCATAAGATATATGCGCGTGTGTGCATGTAAAACGAAGAAAATATAAAAAGTGAAATATCACGAAAGGAATTTCCATTAGTGCATATATGCGTATATGTTGGCATAAAATTTCATCCATAATAGATATTATGGCAAATTGGAAACGAGCTTGCTTGTGCTGCGCTCGTCCTAAACATATTACCAGCACTCATGACTAAGCCTGTCAGTGTCTATAAATTTTCTTTTTTCTTCTGCTACTCGACTGTAGCTACAGGTGTGTTTGCTTGTAACGTTGAGCACATTCTTATGCTTATGCTCACCCTTATCCCTTTCCATTTGGCAGCGAGGCGAGCGCATCAAATACTTTGAACATTTTGAGACTATACACCATATGTGTACACAAATGTGATTTTCCCATTGTTTCTTAGACATTTCTTAGTGGCACTCGTGCCGTTTGGTAATTTTTGTTATTATAAAAATATGTCGTAAGTATCTTTTACTGACGTCAGACGTATGTGTTGTTAATGGAATTGTGTTTCTCTTTAATTACTACATATAAAGAAAATTGAATGCAGATTTAGTTATGCAGCTTGAGAAGAACTAAAATTTTTTATATTTCGCTTTAAGTGAAATCCCACAAAGGATGATTGAAAGCAGCAGCGTTTTAAATGAATGCCAAAAAATCATTTCTAACAAGCGCAGAGATTCATTCATCTTTCCATTTGATTTTGTAAGGACTTTTGCGTTTGCTTGGAAAGATATTGTAATGCAATTGAAAATATCTCTGTCTACTCGGCAATCAATTGAAAATAATTTCACTTCAAGTTTGTTTAATTAGTTTTTGCAAATTTCTTGTACAAAAGCTAATTGTGGTCTTAACCATATCTCGACACAATGTACGTTTCTCCCTTTACGAGGAAGAATTTATTTATCCTATATGCAGTGCTGTTAGAGAATACCATACGATTGCATGATAAATATGCTTTGTTATGAGTTGTGAGATGCTGGACAAAGTCATCTGCAATCCTTTGGTCTTGAACATGTCAACCGCAAAAGTTCAAGTATGTCATGTGTCATGTGTTTGTTGGAAATTTATTTAATATTATATTATAGCGCCCAGCGGCGAGAGCTTTCAGACACTCTATAAAGTATAATATATATAAGCTTGATCAGTATCATTCACTTTTGCATCGATCTAGGCATGTCTGTCCGTCTGTCTGTCTTTGATTAATATTCTTTCGGTTCGAAAAATTATAATATCGCAAGTTCGAACACGCACGTTTATATTAAAAATGAGTAATGTACACGTGTATCGTACAAGAGAAACTGAGAGTTCCTCTCTTTTATGTGGCCTTGTGCTCAGTACTCATAGATTATAGCAAATATAATAAGAAAGATAGATATCCTATGGATCATCCGACAGACACGACATGTGAAAATATTTTAAAAATCGACCAAGTTTGCCTAGTATTCGAGTAGTAGTATTGAAACTGAATACAATTTTCTTCTTTTTATTTTCAACTATTAGGGGACTGCTGGTAAATACTTGACACAATCAAGAGATGGCTAAAGAGGATTATGAATGGCAAAGAGGGATAGAAACTTGATCAGATAAATAAGCGGTTAGACCAAATAATTAAACAGACATGGATAGGACTAAAATCGTTCTCGAATATACTTCCTTTTCCTTCCTTTCTCCTTTCCCTTTATATATAGACATTCATTGTTTTTAATTTTTTTTTTTTCGTGTTACGTTGTGACATATGCTTCGATTTTTTGTTTTATTTTTTTTTTTTTAATTCTACAACCTAGGACTGGAGCATTTTCAAATTTTTCAAACTCACCCGTATTCAAAGCAAACGATTCTGCAAATGATTCGAACGCAAGTGCAAATGCTTCACAACGTTCCCACGCCGAAAAAACTCGCCTATGTCAGAAGTGAGAATAATGTTATTGTAGCTGTTGATCATAATCTTAACTTATCGAGTCAAGCCTGTCAATGAAGTAGGGTGACGGCCGACCTTGACGAAAGTTCATATGCAAAATCCCAAAGCACTTGGAATGTATTCTTATACTTGGAACACGAGCATTTAGTGATAGGCAGAAAATATGCGATTTTATGAAATCTATATACAAACGCATGCCTTTAATATGTTTTTTTTTTTTTACAAAAATAAACAAAAAGTATTGCTTATCGTTAACAGCTTTTGCGAGCGTTTCATCTTTTTTCCTTTTTTTCTCTTATGCTCAATACCATTGCTTTTTAATGGCGGTCTTCGGCGGTAGTGGTTGTATAAATCAATATCTTCAGATTTCTTCGGTGTTCGTGGACGGTGGTTTAATTGGTCGAAAATAGCGTTTCACTTGTTTTGCAATGTGATATACGGTCATCGGAAAATGTTGCTTGAGTTCTGTTTCGGCCGTTTTCGGTGGCAAACGTACCTAGAACGCTGTTCATTTTAGATTTACTTTTATACCTATGGTTGCACAGTTTGCTAGCAATGCAACGAAATGCTTTAAATATCATTTTTGATAAATGCTCCGAGACAGATAACCGCGCTTTTTTAGAAAAACTATTAAATTTTTTTTTTTTTTGTACACTCGCTCTTCTTCGGTTTCTATTGCTATCTGCCACTGTTTACATCCACAGCATAAATCCAAAGATAACATTAAGGGATTTTATGACTTTTTTCATTGTTTACACTCTTTCTTTGCGTGATAGTAACTTTTTTTTTTTGTTAAATACAGAAACGGAGAACATTGAAACTCATTATTTTGACTCTGAACTGAAGGAAAAGTTTTTCGCTTAACCTCATAAAAACACTATACAGTGTAGCTCGATTTTATGATTGCTGTTATTTCTCAAGGAGTTAAGTAAAAAATTGTGCATATATGTGCGTTTTGACGTTTTAGTACAAACATTACTTCAAAACACTTTGTTGCTTTCTCATGATAATGTTGTTATTCTTTTTTTTAAATTTTAATGAATGGATTTTTTTGAAAAATGTTTTTTCTTCAAGCGATTTAATTCCTTCGAACTAACAGAACAAATTTCCTTAAGTATAATAATAACAGTTTTTCAGTGTATACGCAGAGGCAAATCACGAAACGTTCCAAATTTCACTTTCGACATTCATTACTTTTGTTGTTGGTCAAACACTTTTAGAAGCTTATGGTGATGCTGTTCCATTACAGTCCAAATGTAGGTTTTGATAGGTTAGTTAATGAATCAATTGTTTCTAGACGTTTTGTATGCGATGGGAGAAATCCAAAAGTTTGAAGAAGAACGCAAGAAAAGGAAGGTTTTCGGTGGCGCATTGTGAGTGGCGATGTAAAGTGGATCTACTGCGATAATCTCAAGCCCAAAACGTCATGAGTTAATCCACGACAGACATCAGGCACAGCGGTACCAAAGCGAAATATTCAAAGCCACAAAGCTTTGCTGTACATATGCCGGGATCAACAACGTTTAGTGTATTACGAGCTGCTACAACCGAATCAAATTGTTTTTGCATATGTTTATTGACGTCAATTGAACAAATTGGACGATGTATTTTTGCAAAAAAGACGACAAACAGTGGTTAACGCACCAAGTCATCCTCTTGCATGACAACGCTCGACCACACGTTTCAAGAGTTTTCAAGGATGCACTGTTGCAGCTGGAGTAAGAAAATCTGCTGCACCCAGCGTACTCATCAAATATATAGCGTCTCCTTATTACCACTTGTTCAGATCGATGCAATGCGGTTTCGAAATGCTGAAGAAGTGCGACAATGGATCGATGATTGTACCGCTGCCAAGCCAATATCGTTCTTTCGACGCGGTCCCGCTATGTTGTCCGAACGATGGGAACAAGTTTTAGAAAGTGATGGAAAATATTTTGATTAACACATCTATTGCACCAATTTCTTTCAACAAATGATTTTTCCCCGAGTGAAAAAATGATCAAAATACATGCATGCACCTAATATAATCGTAATTATAGTCAAGAAATTTTAGAAATCCATACACAGTACATTTTCAAATAGATAAAAGTAATGTAAAAAATAAACCAGTGTAGCCTCCGTCAGTCCGTAATATTGAAGTGCTTCAAAAATATCAATCTAAAACCCTCAGATTTCTTATTGTTATTAATGCCCCTTGGTTCGTTGGCCACTTATGAGAATGACTAGTCACGTAAATGGATTGGCAATATCTCTTGTGAATGAATGCAATAAACTGAGGAAGTTGAAAAGACGTCATGTACATTTACTTACATGTAGAAATTAACTTAATTTTGCTTCATTTTCTTAATTCTCTATTATTGGAATGAATTTTGTAAGTTTACATAAATTGTTTTTATTTATTTAAACAACATACATATGTTATTATATTGCCCCCTTTGGGGACAATACTTCTGTTGTTTTTCTCATTTACGTTTTATCTTTAGATAAATTGTGTCTACAAAAATTGTAAATTGTAAACGTAACTTAAAAAAAAAAAAAAAAAAAAAAAAAAAAAAAAAAAAAAAAAAAAATTTATATATTATATATATAACTAATATTGAAAGAAAAAAAAGAAAAAGTAAGCAAAAAATTTAATTTAAATTTGGTTCTACGTTCTCTACAAATAATTAGGACAACGTGATCGCTGCCATCATTAAAAATATTTTTGTGAAATCACAAATTAAATGACATACATATGTAAGCGCTTACAGGGTGGCCTCAAATCATGCAGAATAACGTCTTCAAATGCTAAATGGTTCCAATTGTTGCGTACAGTCTCTTACATATTTCAAGACTACTTCTTACACATTAGAGAGTACTTACTACTTGTGAGTTGAGGTTATGTGCTAGAAATATTTCAAGAAAATTCATAGTTTTGTTCTCCAGGCAAAGAATATCGAAATAATTCTAACTGTTTGCCTTTCCTCTCTCCACGTTTCGTTGAAAGGATGAGGTAAGCACTAAAACCTTTCCGAACTATTACTTTCACAGATTGTCATTTATGTTGATGAAACATTCTTGAATTCTTACAAAGTCATCTGTTACATAGAATCAAGCCATGATTGTTATAATTTTCTTCGAATTCCATCTTCTTTCAGCTTTTAAGGTTTCGCGAAATATCTCGAGATAAAGTTCTGCTTGTCGTAACGACCACTGTTTTTGGTATTCAACCCTTTAAGCTTTTTCGAGTTCGAAAATAGACGACGAGCCAGATATTTTTCACTTAAATTTGTCTAGCGGGTCTGTACAGAGAGTCGCAAAAATAGAAGCTGAAATTTAGCACAAACATCTCCTGATCGATTATGACGCCAATGTTAAAAATTGGTGGTGATCTGCTTACGTATACCCACGCCCACCATAATAGAGAATCGAAAACAAACTTCTTCTCGTGTATAACTTTCAACCCTGTTAACATATTCGATAAAAACTGGAAATTTAATTTTCGTCAAAGGTTTTCTAATAAACTCACAATTAACGGTAAAATTTTCATTCAAATTTACTTTCAAATTATTTCTAATTGAATTGCTATTGGATGCTAATGTGTGTCAGAATAAATGGGAAATGTATTGGAAATAAATTGGAATTAAAATTTCGTGACTCTATTAACGATAAACCCATTGGTTGGGTTATCGGTTTTAAGAAACATATTTACGTGATCGATAGTTAAGGACATGAATATCAAAAAGATTTCGGCGTTTTTCCGAGGTTGCATCAATTTCTTCCATGTTGCGGTCGAGCACAAAAACAGAGCACACCCACTCTTTAACCTCACATTCTTAACCGATCAAGGAATGCCTATGCCAAATTTCAGGTTTCTAGCTTAATTTTTACGTTGGGGGCAAGCCGACAATAATGGAGGAATAAAATGATCCTTTTTGCTAAAAATAGATACAAGTCATCAGCATCTCGAAAAATGGACCGGCTAAGAAAAAATTGATTAAAGGCATTTAAAGGTCTTTTCATAAAAAATTTCGGAACATCACATGCTTTATAATTGTTTTTTTGAAGATTGAAAATTAAAAAAGGATCTGCTGGTTTTCAAGATATGTAAACGTGTCATGTTCCCAGTTGATCGCACTCGTGTGCCACTAATTTTAGCTATGACTACGATAACGTGAATTTCCAGCTTCAGTAGGCATCCACCCACCTGCTGGAATAATCAGTTCATACACACTTCTTTTCGATATTGCAGGGTGTGGCAAAAATCTTCTTATCGGTTTAGTATTTACTTAAGCTGTAATATAATTTTTACCTATCAAAGCCATCGAGATCAGCGGTGAATAATCTTTTTGATATGCAGATAAGCAGACCTCTTTCGGGTTAATAATGGACGCAATAGACGCCTTTATAGCGCAAAATACACAGCCTACTGTAGCTACATACTGCACTACATACCTGTCTGCTTACCTCCCTTTCGATCAAATAAATTCTTGCGAATTTTGCTCAACAGTTCTGGATGCTTTATGATCCTTGAACAAATCACTAACAGCTCGTTCGTAAGTCAAAATGTTTAAACTAGTTTGTCACGACACGATGAAGGTGGCGTTTATTTCGTTCTATCTAAAAAGGCAATAAAGCGCTCGTTTTCTGTTAGTAGCTTGCTTGCGTTTTAACTGCAAATTTACTTCAGCATTAATTAGCGTATGACTTTTCTTCTTAAAGACAAGTCTTGGTCTTAGCCAACAGATATTTAAGAACTAAAATGTGAACGAATCAACACCAAAAAAAGCAGGACACCCTGTACTGTGTAAATTACTCGCATATGCCAGTAGAAATTGAACTTTTCCTTTTCCTTTTTTTTCTTTTTTCTTTTCATTTTCCTTTTTACTATTTGCACTTGCATTAAAATTAAGTTGAATTGAAAAGCCAAGCCGTCGTCATATATGGCAACGCATGCATGATACTTATGCGTTTACGACTATATTCATGCACGACTACTACATATACATACATATATATATATAGAGTCGAACCTCCTATAATGCGATCAATTCGTACCAGGTTATACGGCAATGTGAAAACAAGGTTAATTCGTGCCGTGTTATATCGGAAATGCGTCGTTCTACGCTAATGTTGTGATAATATGATGAGTAGAATAAAAATCTCTTTATTAAATCGAAGAGTTCATAAAAGGCATTTTCTCACATCATGTAACTTGAGATTTGACACTCCCACCACACTACGGCACTACCAATGCATTTGGGATAGCCGCGTCAAGTAATTCCATCTAATCCTATTCTTTCTCATCGAACGTTTCTTCCCGAAGTAGCTCTTGATGTTTTATTGCAAATCGTACTCCGCTTAAGCCGAGAAGCAATGTTTACTATTTCTGCAAATGGGTGTGAAATATTCATTCGTGCTTGGACCATATAAAGCAAAAGACGTTTCCAATACGTATTAATTGTTGATCGTTTAATTTATGAAATGGAAAGTTCGTTCCATGCTTGAATAAGAGATTTGTTTTCATCATTTTCCAATCTGTGGAAAATGGTTTGGAAAAATCGACGTGTGAAAGTTTGAATGACACCGTGATCCAAAAGTTGTATCCAATTGTCTAATTGTATTAATGACGTGCAATTAGGAGCAAGGGAAATTCTTTTTACATTTGGATGATCCAGTTCCGTGTTGTGACAGGCAGCATTATCGAGAATCAATAAAATGAATAGAATACAAATTTTTTTTTATCCTAAAGTTTTCCACGACCAGGATAAAACAATTAGAAACCCAGTCATCAAATAAATCCTGGCTCATGCAAGTTATTTCATTAGATCGCCAGAATGCAGGCAACTGGGTCTTATTAATATTTTTCATTACACGAGGAGTTGAAGAATGTTTTGTTATCATTGGTTTTATCGCCTTCTTAAACCAATTGTTGTAGAACGGAAATCGCTTTATAGGAGGGCAGTCGCAATTTTGACTTCGCATTATAGAAGACTTGACTGTATATATATTTGAACATAAATTTTCCAGTAAATTTAATTGAAAAAATTCCACCGTGAAGTGCTGTGTAAAACTGTTGACAGGAGTGTTGCGTCAATTATATTTTTTATTATACATTTTTAACACCGGATATGATTGAAAGAGTGTAATACAAAAAAAATAAAAAAAAAATAAATAAATAAATAAATAAATAAATAAAAAAATAAAAAAGAAAAGGCCAAACCTTGGAAAAAAGTGCGATTTACTAAAGTAAAAATCTGAAAAGGCTGTTGCTTGTTAACTTCAACTGAAGACGGGGATCAGATGCAGTCATATTTAATTTGAAATATTTACTCATTTGTGGGTTGAGAAATTTATGAGAATTTGTGATGATTAAATCGAAATGTGTATGTGTGGATGCATGAATTCTATGAAATGTAGAGCATAAAAATTTCTATCTTTGTCTTGTCTATAATGACAGTTTCAAGTGTTGCTTCGCTGCTTTCTATTCAAATGCCGAGATTGAAATTTTTCGACAAAACTTAATGTGATGAAGAAGAATCAAGTGACGATACATTCAAATCTGTTTTTATGCGATATTTTTCTTTTTTTTTTTTTTGGGCGTTTATGCGATCCCTATTCGCCGCACTAAAAAAATACTTTTCAATTGTGATGTGGAAACTATTTCTGAACGCTACACTTAAACCTGTGAATACGGATCGCATAACCGCACAAAAAGACATTTCAATGTATTTCTATAGATGAGTTAATGTCTTCGGAATACATTTGAAAAAAATTATTATGCAAATTTGGATGTTAAGGAAAAAGAAAGACAAAAAGAAATTTGAGATGGAGACGTAGATGTATAATAAAATACAATAATAAAAAACCCTATTATTTTTCGAAAGTTTCGATCCTCATACGACGCTTTCTGAAGCCTCAACGCAATTCTGTTATTTGGTTTAGCGATATTTAGCGAGCGCAATTTCTATGAATACCTTCACATGTGTTCACTTGGTATTCTATAAAAAAAGGTGTGGCCGGATATGAAAACAGTGTGTAATGTTTGGTATTTTATTACAGAAATGAATAAAGAGAAATAATACCTTACACATAAATAAATAAATAAGTGGAACAGGGTATTTAACGTTCGGCCTTTGCCGACAATGAGGTTTTTACTTTTCCTTTTACTAATTTCATTGCACAAACACTTTTACTCATTTATTTGCTCTTTGAAAATTTCGTACTGACGGGTTATACGAATTTTTGTCTTGCGGTCTCTAATATAAGGGCCTTGAGACAGTTGTTGGTGCGTTTATTGATATAAATACTTTCATAATTTTTAATTAAGAACATTCTTTTGAAAACTTCTTCATTGTTTTACATGTCGGTAAATTTGTTGTTGGCAACGTGCAAGTTTTTCTTTCTTTTCCTTTTTTGTTTTTTTTTTTTTGTGCATTTAGGGGAGAGCTTTGTATCAGAGCGCCTTTCTAAACAACAACGACAATCAAATAAAATAATAAAAAAAAAAATCTTTTTTACGCACAGAATGTGAATGTAAATAAAATCTTTCCAAGAACCATTCTAGATTTAGTTAAAAGAAAGGCATCACACAATCTACAAAAATTACAATAATTTGTTACACAAGCAGAAAAAATGCATAAAAATAATTTCTATGACAATAATTTGACATCATTTTATTTAATTTAGTCTACCAGAAAGTGGCTGGCTTTATATACTTGAGAAATTTATCAAGTTTATGCACAACAACAAACCTTCCAATAAATATATATAAAAAATCAAAGTATAAGAACAAGATTGATTGACTTTAAGAATTTTGGAAAATTTTCTAAACAACTTCGTATCGCTTTGTATCATAAATTAATGTCGACTTTTATGAGAATACACAAAATAGTAAACATTGACTCTTGATTCTTCTTAAAGAATTCAATTGCTTTCAATATATAAAATTTTTCGCTTTTTTTTTAATAAAAAGACTTTTTTTTTTCATCTCGAAAGGTCTTATTATGCCAATAATTTTTCCTAAAAAGGAGTACGTTAAGTTACCATGGATTTTTTCCATTACTCATACGCCTGGTGACTATGTTTTAGTTCATTTACTTCCATAAAAGATATACAAAAAAAAAAAAAAAAAAAATTCTAAGCCCTAGACTAACTTGAATTCGCAGCTCGTTTTATTTGTATCCGTTGAGCAAAGTATACTTGGGTTTACGCTTAAGGCCATGTAGGGATTATTTTATGACAAACTTTTTTATTTTTAATTTATTTATTTCTTTGCCTAGTTAAAAATGTGGAAGTGGATTCTTTCACTATTCCCCTTCATAAAACTCTGCAACTAACTAACTATACGTATATATACATATAAATGAAAGTTTATTCAAATCTCTACATATACCCTCGACTCGATCGTACAATATTTTACGTATCGTATAACATTTTCATACGAATCGCTATAAGATTTGAATAGATTATTACAAACACTTACAAACACTTACTTAAAGTAGTTATCGATTACGATCATTCCACGTGTGATTAGCAAACACTCAGCTTGTTTACATGAACAGTATAGTGCATATGGTTGAAGTGCTTGCAAACGTATTAATGCGAATTCTATGTGTACACATCATTGCGTATGTATTCATAACGCATTCATTTATGTTTGAAAATAACAGGAATTGAAGTTATGAATACTTGTAATTTCCCCAGGCTTACATGCAAATATATTAAGTATGTTCGCACACACCGGAGCAAAAGAAAGAGATTTTGTACACTTTAGATCGACTACGCAATACCCAACAATTCAAATCACCGGCTGTGGCTTCTTTTTCTCAACGTAATAGATTTCTAGATAACATACCCCGATACCGTTACAATAGGGCAGCACGAATCGTTAAATAGTCTAAATCGCTTCGCTTAATGTACTTCATCGTCAAAAATTGCGACTTTATTTTCATATAAATATTCATTTGTCATGAGTACACTTGTGTACGAGTGGGTCTGGAAAAGAGACTAATCTGCTCCCAGATTATTATGTCAAATCGGTGTCCGTGTAGTAGGATACTTATCGCCAAGAAGGCTTCGTTTTTCTTTTTTTAACCGTCCACACGGAAGGTAGTCTAAGTAATCATTCCCTCACTTTCCAAATTCTACGCATTCGTTTAGTCTCTCAACATATTATTTTTTTTCTATTTTTGTCGGGAACACAGTTTTCATGTTCGTTAACAGCGATAAGCTGTTAATAAAGATAAAGGTGAAGCATTTTGACGTCGTTCGTGGTGTTGTATATGTTCGCAAAAATAACTTACACATATTGAAATCGAATGAATATCATCCAGTTTCAAACATGATATACGTAAGTTAGACAATAACAACTGAATCCGGATTTAATTGTCGTTTCATTCTGTCGAAGATAATAGATATTAAGCGGACGAATGGACTGATGGTAGGTCAAACGTTATGATGTTTGCATGATGAATACTTTGATTTGTTACACATGTAATAACAAATTTAATAAACTTTGCACTACAAAAAGTACTGGTGCTCTCTTTAACTTTCCAAGCGTTGCTGTGCTCCATTTTACTTCTTTTCTATTTATATATATATTTGTAGTCAGTTTTCTTCTTTTGAATATATTCAACGCACACATACATGCATATTTAATTAGGAAATAATTACAAGACCACAACATGACCCACATGTTAGGTATGAATTTATAAAGTACTTACTGTTATGATGCACAAACATACCCAATTGCGAAAATTTGAGGTGAAAGCACTAACATTTTACGTACACCTAATCTAACACACTCATCCATGCCAAACCACACCCACATATATATACATACATATATATATATACATATATATATATTTATATATGTAGCTCATGCACACTGTTAAATGAATGAAACATCCTTTGACAGATATAATGAACTGTAATATATAACGATTGATATGTACGAGTATGTGTAGTATATAAATAGCATGTTATCAATTGGCTGTGGTTAGTAATGCATGCACACCACATATATACCATATATATATACCATATATATATATTTATAGAAATATAGAATGCACATATGGAGAATATCTTGTAACATTTGCATTGTATGCATTTATTTCTTTGATAGATTAATTACGACAAAAATTTTACTTAATAAACTCATCATTTGTGAATTGGAATCATATTACGGTTGATCTATGAAAAACTATTTAATTGAAACCAAAGATCATTTCCGGTAACAGGATATTGGAAATGCATCCAGAATAATATGGGCATTATGTCAATGCCTATTTACATGTGGATAGAGAATGGATTATAAAATCTATGATACGCCTAAAGATTATCTGCAAGTCTTCCATTCATCTCAGTTAAGCAAAAATATATTTTTTTTATTTCTCTTCCAAGCGAAAGAAGTCTACCAAACGACTTGTGTCCTTTATCTCCTTAAAGAAAAAATGCTTTTCCAGAAGAAGAATATAGTGACAAGCAAGAATTCAGCAAAAATGTCGCTTTTCGTAACATCATCAAATAAATCGTATTTTATTGACCTGAACCATTTGTGAATTGCTGGTTCCACAGACATTTTCCGCCTTCTTATATATATTGGAAAATTTCGTTACCTGAAAATAATGTTTCTCTACAACATTTTCTGCTTTTTCCCAGGCCATCCAAAAATTGCTTTACCTGCTTTAAATGAATACTTGCCGTAAAGTTGCAGCCTAATAGACGCCTTTTAAAAAACATTTCCAAATACAAAAAAAACTCTAGTTTAATTTCGTTGGGACGAAAGCTGAAATCTTTCAATGTTTTTGCTAAGAAATTAAAAGATTACGATCACGAGTTTAGCTATAGGATTATACTTTTTCTTGTCGTTTTCTCTCAGACATTTCACCACAGACAAAGCGTAACACGCATGCGTTTCAATGACATTTGAACGTTTCAGTAAAAGGGACACTTTTTAGCCTTAAAATTTTCCGTGGAAAACCGAAGGGGGAGAAAATTTCAACATGGCGAAGCATTTTCATAATCCCGAAATTGTCGACTAACAAAACAATAAAAATAAAATAACATGTAGGAAAACGATATTTCATTTCAAACCGGCACGCAACATAACACCAACAATTTTCATTCTCTTCATTTGAATTTTTTCAAAATACCTTTAAAAAAACATTCTCATGAGGAATACACAGTGAATCTATGATAAGTTAAATAAACTATTATTTATTATTGTCTTTCTTGTACCCATCACCGAGGGATGAGGGGTGTGTTCAGTTTGTCAAAACATTTGCAACACCCAGAAGGAAGCATCAGAGATCTCACAAAGTATATGTATTCTTGATCAGCATCAAATTCTGAATCGATTTAAGCATGTCTGCCCGTCCGTCTGTGTACTGTGTGTTGGAAACATTCTCCGGATGACAAGAATGAAGCTACTAACGTCAATGCTGACAGAAACATTGGAAGTTCTTGCACGCAGTTCGATGTTTAAAATGGCCAAATCGGTCGAAGGGAACGCCCACAGCACCACGTAAACTGAGAACAGCTCTTTTTTTAAAACGAATGAAAAAGCGGTTTTTTTACTGATTTCTAAAGCAAATAAATTTACAAAAATTTGAACGCTTATTGTATGGGCGATGCCATAGCATTTGTGAATAAATATGGAAAAAATTGACCACGCCTACTCAATGTTATGGTGTATCAAACATTGATTGTTTTTTCAATACCTTTATAACGCGCGGAAACAAGCTTCAAAACCTCTACAAATTATATAAATTCTTGGTTTCAAATTTGGAATGACCGTAAAAATGGCCGCCTGTTCGTCTGCCCATCTGTCTGTTTGCGCAACTTTTCAGTATTTGTGGTAAACATTGTCCCGTATTCCAATTTTCCAATTTTTCTTAATATTTTATAAAAATTACTTTTTTTCCCACATAAATATATGATTGATAACATTCTCGGTTATTATTACCCCATTATTAGAGATAAGGCATTTTTTACACTGTCACGGTGGTATTAGCACCATATTCGATTTATACCTATCTGTTACTCAGATGTCTGCCCATGAGGCTAGAGGTCGCAGTTTTCGGGATATTTTAATAACATTTACTACATCCTGATATGTTTTGAGCCAACGATGAGCGCGCATTGAAAACAGACTTTGCTTCGCGTATAAAGCCTTCTAAGAAAGTCATTATGTAGAAAAAATATAATTTTTATAATGCTTGACGAAATTTGGTGAAGAAGCGAGCATTTTTGCGTGCTAAGCAAATGTGGAAAATTTTAATGGCCTAACACCTAGGTTTTCCAAACAGAAAAAAACCTTTGCAAGACAATAAGACTTTTAATTTTCAGCGTTTTACTATGAAACTCGGTCTGGAATAGTAAATTGACATATAAATGTTCTATGCTATGTTTTATGGGTATTGGCTTCCTCTTCGGATGCCCATGGTTATATGGGTTGTAGCGGAAAGTAAGCTTTTACATGCCAATCGAATATAACTCTTGGTGTTTTATCACGAGATTAGATAAAGACTTGTATTAAAACCGCTACGGCGCCCATTGGGGTAGAGTATTTAACGGTCGGTCTAACTTAGACATCTTGCTCCTGTACATTTTATTATAGAAGCATAACGCTAGAATGACATCACATTATGTCGAAAAATTTCGACAATTTGTCTTAAGCATAGACCTTTAAAATAATTCTCTATTTGCTGACTTTTCTGCACCGTTTCACTTAGTGGAGTTTTTCACTTAACAAACGGTATATGTCCCTGTGTCATTGAAAATAACCGAAGAAATCTAATTTGTCGCAAGAATACCGCGACAATCGTTCAGATTCAATCCATTCGACTTGCGAGAGATAGCCATAATAATAATTTTACCTCTGCCTGATTTATCTTTTCCTCAATTTTATTAAATCCTACACTTACCGGGATTATTTCTTATATTGATTAGCGTTAGCACTTGTAAAGCGTAAGGTTGCCGCAATTAAATCAAAATTGAAAAGAATATAACGTAATTATTATGCAAAAGATTGCTACAGCTTAAGGACTTCAATTAAATGAAACATCTGAGAACTATTGCGAAGAGACTCCCTACTTTCTGCTTATTCGATGATACGCCTCAGTTGAAACCAAATCAAAATTAACTTCTTATTCAGGTATAAGGAAATTAAGCAAAAAAAAAAAAATGATATGAAATCATAAATAAAATCATATTCATTGCTAAGTGCTTACCAGAATTTACTGATATTGATATTATATTAAAAACACGTTTGATGGCTGGTGCTGAGTAGGATTAAGAAATCGTAAGTTTCTCTGATTCTTCACAAGTCTTGAATACGGGTCATATCGGGCTTGCGAAAGGCGTCAAGTCCCTTTGCGTCAGCTGTTGAACTGTCATCTATAAAAATATTCTATGTATGAGTTCGATTGGTTCCCTAGAACGAAAGCTAAGTTCATATTGAAGCGGCGACAATTTGATGATCTACTCAATCCACATTCTCTTCTCGGTCAGAATTTTTTCTACCCGTCATCGTTATCCTAAAAAAGACAGAACAAGTAAAAGCGCTAAATTTTCATGCTCTATAATATGGAGTGGCGGTACCGATTTTTTCTATTGTCAACATTTTGTTAGGCGTATGGGCGTTGTCGGTGTGTCCTTGAAATGCTCAGGTCACTTATAAATTCTTTTGCAAATTTGTACGTAATATCCTGATTTTTGCTAACGAGAGAATGTTTACACGAGAGATTACGTAGATGGAGGGACGGACATGCTTAAATCGATTCAGAAATTGATGGTGACCAAGAATATATATGTAATTTGTATGGGCTCTGAAACTTTCTTCTCGACGTTCTCAAATGTTTTGACAAAACGAATATACTCCCGTCATCCTTCGGTGATTGCTATAAAAACCAAGAAAAAAAAAACATTAAATGAGATGAGTTAGGTGCATTTTCAGGCACTCAATAATCAAAAAGAAAAAAAAAAAAACGTAGAAATGAAGAAATTGAAATGTCATGACATAGAATAAAGGAAAGCGCAATGTTAAAGAAGTAGAACTATTAGACTTAATTTGAGTTTGCTTGATTAACCACAAACACACATGTGTCAATCTAAGTACAAATTTGCCCGTAACAGGTAGCATGTAGAGCACAGTTGTCGCTAGTTGAAGTAAGATGTAGACAAATTCTTCATATCCATCAATAAGCGTCACGGCAAGGTATGGACACAGTAA
The DNA here is from genome assembly GCA_001077435.1 of Glossina morsitans morsitans. Lineage (NCBI taxonomy): Eukaryota > Metazoa > Arthropoda > Insecta > Diptera > Glossinidae > Glossina > Glossina morsitans. Next base: position 48,734 of record CCAG010001370.1, read on the forward strand.
GGTATGATTTTCTATTGATACAAATGCAAAATATCCAACAAACACTTGACAAAGAAACTAAGGTGATTGGAATACCACAATCTCGAGATAGTCGTAACATTGCCATTATATTCATTCATTAGCCATTCTGTTCACACTCATTCTAAATTAACCGATATTGTTAGCTAAGATACGACAGAGAAAATAAATTGACAAACCTTTATATTTACATTGTCATCGAACTAAAACCTAATGACTGTACGTCAATATTGAATTGTCGGAAACGTCATAGCGCATTTTGGTACAAGATAGGCGATAAAAGCGCATCACTATCGGCCGGTTTACTGAAACGAAATCTTGAGCCTTCATAAAAATAAAAGGCAAAGACGATATAAACTGGCCGCCCGTCTGCTGCTTTGATTTTGTAGTATAAGATTTCAAAGTGCACTCGTCCTCTTAAAAATGCAACAATAAAGTTCTTTATACAGATATGTAAGCATTTTATTTCCACTTTTCAAGTTTCCTTTGAAGGCGAAACTTCTAGGATATTGTTTCTTGTCGACATTTTCGGCATATTTCAAGTGTCAAGATCGTTCCGTCTTCGTTAGTTGTATTCAATAAGATTTGCAAATAACTGGTGTTGTTATGGACCATTTAAAAAATGAACGCCATCAAATTATTTAGCCAAGTCGTTATTGTAACATAAAGAACAAAGGATTCATAATTGTAGCATAAATTTATTAATTCACTAAGTTTTATACTCATTAACGAAGAATGAGGGGTGTATTCATTTTGTCAAAACGTTCGTAACGCCCAGAAGGAAGCATTAGAAATCAGCATCAGTAGGCTAAATCGATTTAAGCATATCCGTTTGTCCGTCTATATGTCTGTCCGTCTATGTCATGTCTGTTGCTGTGAACATTAACCTATCTACTTAAAATTTTGAGGAAATATTGGAATTTCTTGCACCCAGCTTGGTATTGAAAATGGGCTAAAGCAGTCGAGGAACAAGCCCACAGCACTACGTAAACTGAGAACATCTCTCTTTTTCAAAAGAAATGAAAAATTGGTACTTTGCTCAACACTCATAAACTATAGCAGATAAATGTACGGAAATATGAACACATATTCTATGGGCAATGTTTAGAATCTGTACAGGAATGGGAAAAACTAACCACGCCTATCCAATATTATAGTGTATCAAAATATAATTCTTTTCCGATATCTTTATAAGGCGCAGAAACAAATCTCAAAAAGCCTATAAAGTGTATAAATTCTTGATCAGTTTCAAATTTCGAACGCACCTAAGCATGTCCGTTCGTTCATCCCTCCACATGTCCCTCTGCGCATCCGTGTAATATATGCGGTAAACATAGCGCTAGCGAAAATAAAGATATCGAAAACAATTCGGAATTGTCCTAAATTTTTCAAAGGACGCGCCTACGCGACAAAACAGTTTAACAGTTCTCATATTGTTAGTTCTCGCGCCCATTTGCTTCAAATTTAATCTCAATGATTCTGGTGTGATTTTCTTTGATTGTGGCATTATCCGTCCCTATTTCTTTGCAAATCAGCATAAAGATCCACTTACCGCAAATTTTCATAATTAAAAAGAGAAAATACTAATCCTCGGTACGCTCCGTAAAGTTTTTAGTTCTGTTAAGTTGTAAGCAAATCGAGTTTGCTTTTAAAGAGAAATTTCAGATTCAATCCGGGAATACATGGGCAGCTTCCCTCAAGTCTGTAACTCTATTTGTTTGACTTTGGCACATTTGAAGAAGCCTTTCGTGCCTCGGGTTCTCCTACAGAATTTTTTCACCATCTGTCTACATGTCAATAACCCTTTCGCCGGCTTTATGGCTTGCCGCTGCTTATTTCTACAATCATCTAATCGTTGTGTGTAAGTGTATTGCCAGATCTTGAAAGAAGTCATTGTCGCTTTCTCGAAGAGATTTCGTTAGAGTAGGTGCTTTTTCATAAAACGATCCGGTCATGATCTATTTTTATTCTTGGTGTATAGCGAATCTCTGCAAAATTTCCATAGACATTGTTCACGTAGTCATGCTTCTACTACTATTCCCGTCTAAATCAAAACTTTCAGAGAATTTACTCGATTTAGAACAATTATATAGTTGAGGCACCACGCCTAACACTAATTAATTAGGCGTTTCGAAATATTTCGTGCTTGAACTTCATTCCAAGCTTTGCTAAGAATTCATGCATAGCTTTACAGCCGTATTTTGTGCAACATCATCGGGACATCACAAGTCACAAGGTATTTTCTTATTGATATCCAATCAGAATAGAGCTGCTAACGAATGGTATATTGTATTGTATTGTATTGTGATGCATTGGCCAACCCAACATTTATGAGCAAAAAAATTGAATGTATGTGTTTATTTTAAAATTCAATAAAACTAAATGTTCCATTAAATTACAAGTGTAAAGCCAAAGCAGACAACTTATCAACTAACCGTCCTTTGCTTCAATATAAATAAAACGTACTCTTTGCCTGTCTATAGATATCAGGATGAAGTGTATATATAGAGACACATACACATAAAATAACACGTACGTACGTACACAAAATATACGCTCACATGCGTACAGTTATGTATGAAAACTGTAAGAGTTTCTGATGACATGAAAACGTCGTTTGCTTTTGCTCTTATTTCACTCGTTATGTATGTGCGCTGTCACAATGTGTGTATTTTAAAGTGTATCAACGTTAACATTGATTGTCTTGGATTGTCTGCCTGTCTGCCTGTTAGCCTGCCTGTCCTTCTGTCTATCTATCCATCTATCTATCTATCTGTCCGTCTGTCTTTCTGTTCATATGTGTGCCTGCATTGTACATGTGCGAGTGTGTACATGTCTTTTTTTTTGCCTGTGTATGTGTGTGTACATGCCTTTTTTGGTGTGCGCCTACATGTGTGAATGTTTAAGAACGCATGTAAACAAAGTGATTGCAAAATTATGCATATGTATTTATACATATATTTATATATACAATTGTTCGTTCGCTTGCCACTCTGAATACGGTGTATTCGCGTGTGTGTTAAGATTAGCGTATGTTACATGAAACGTTAGCTACACTTTGACGATGACATTGATGCGTATTTCTTATAAATTTTTAATGAAGATGAAAATTTTAAATAGAGCTCTTTCTACGCAAGATTAAATTAGCGATAAATAGTCATTTGCGTTAAATAAATTGTTGTAGGCTTAAAAAAAAAAGGCTTCTTTTTACATTTAATTTGCTTTATAAGAAGGTTCCTTAAAAACTATTTATCCTTAATGTGCATTATCGACACTTTTCATTAAAACAAATCTTCATATCATTCATCATATTAATCAATTTCCTATATGTAAAAGTTAAAGTCTGCTGCTTCTTCGTGCAATGCTTATAACGCGTAACAATGAGCACTGCGGACCTCTGAAAATGTAAAAAATAATCTATTCATCTGTGTCTGTCACTCTGCCTGATTGCCAATAGCCATCATCACGCACTTTGACTACAGCGCTATATTTTTCTTTTTTTTTTACACACCCTTTCACCATCTCACCAAGTTATCCTCAAAGTCAAGTCCGTAAATGTTAAGATTGTAGCTGCAATATTTTACATATTCATAGCGAAGATTGATTTCTCAATTACGATGCTAAACCGTATGACGGCAGTAAATATAACCTATTAAAAGCAAGTTCCCTTAAAAGCTATCTACCTAACATAATACAGCAATCGGGCGACGGAATTTAATGTAAATTCGATAGCTAATGAATATTAGATGAAAACAGCGATGAACTGGGGTAAGTGAAACAATCATAACTGCAAGCAATAGGAAGAGAATTCCAAATAGAAGCCCAGCCAACTAACCATCAGTCAGTTGAAATTGCAACTGTTAGAGGTGAAATGGGGGCTGCATGAGAATGGATTAATATTACGATGAAATATATACGAATGGAGGGGTAATAAGAACACTGAAAATTTTCATTTTAAACTTTTAGCTATCTGTTGGTAGACGGTTGTCATTCCATGAAATGTGTGAAACGCTTTTCAATAAACTATATCTGGCGTTATTTCATGAATAGCGTGTTGAAGGCGAAAAAAAGGAAATTTGTAATCAGCTTTGCTAGGATGCTTTGTTAGATAAACATAAAATTGATCAGAAATACTTTTTAATACCCACCGAGGGCGATGTACTCACTACTCTTGTCATAATATTTGCATTAAACAAAAGGAAACTTCTGGACACCTTATAATGGACACATGTCTTTGTGTCTATGTGCGATTTGTTGTCGACACTCTGCCGGTCGCAAGCATGAAGACGTCGACTTCAAATGTGTGTGTTTTTTGCATGCAGGCTGGCATTGACAGCGGGTCAAATTGGTCAGAGCACAAATGAAAACTGAACGCAACTCCCTCTTCTCTAGGCTTTTTACTCAATAACCACAAAGAATGAAAAATTCTACTTTTTTCACCTTTTTGAGGTGCTTTATGCTCAGTAATCAAGAGGTAAACAAGATAGAACGTTTAAAACTACTTTGTGTATCCCTCAAATGAAGATGTATTATCAGCTTAGATCAGCGTTAATTCGATAAACATCGCGATTACTTTTTTCTTAGTAATACGAGCGATATATGGCTATCGAATAAAAGAATTTTGAGAGTATTTTTAATTGTTTTGTTTAATTATTGATTTTGAGAAACTATTTAACTGTTTAAAAACAATATGTTCTAAATATAAGTGGAAGCGAAGTCTTTTGAATAAAAAAAGTTTAAAAACATATATGAAAACAAAAACGAATTTTTAAGAGTATACGATGAAACTGGGTGAAGGATAATAAGACCTTAGATAAGAAAACTAATTTGCTTCATTTATAAGACGTTAGCTCGCGCTTTGATTTGTCTTGCATATAAGGGCATGGTCTATATGGAAACAAAATATAATTTTTAGTATATTGCTACGAAACTAAAGAAGGGTATATGTAGCATATTTAATGGTCTGCCTTGGTTTCATAAAATAGTCCCACTCGATCCGAATTTTCAATATTTATTCAAACAATATTCAAACTTTATTCCGAGAAATGTTAAAAATTGCAATTTTCTCCTTATCATGGTTGCCTATAAATGTGGTATTATGTGGGCAGTGGATCGGGCAGTCGGTCGAAATGATTAATCTCGGACCAAAGCAAATCAATGTCGCAAATTTCGCCGTAATACATCGCAATGAAGGTGATTCGCATGTTGCTGCACATATTTGTACAAACAGTAGTAGTGACATTTACCATCAGCAGTGTAGGCTGATTTTTAAAGCGATACATTAACACATTAGCTTATGTAATTTTTGAAGCTGCAAGGGTTTTCGTAGTGAAGTCAGTATTCAATTAGTGTGTGCATCAGGTTTATTTCGGAACCCCTAAGGCCTCTTTTGTCACTTAATAAAACTTTCACACGAGTAAAGTTTTCTCCCTAATCAATAAAAGAAGACATTAAAACAAAAATGTACACTTTGCTTACATGGAACATCTCATACATGTGCGTATGTATGTACGTATGGATATATGTATATTTAATATTTCTTTGAACGCGTGCTTACGTTTGATGATCATGCCGGCTTGTGATTGTTGTTATTATTATTATTAATGCGCAAAATTTCACCTTTCCACTAACAATTTTGTGTGAAAACTTTATTCAAATTATGAGAAAAACATATACATTGTCTGTAAGCGTATAAAAAAAAAAAGAAGAGTCAATTTTCTTTTATGCATAAGCTGGCAGAGCTTTCCTCCAAGTTATGCCATTTGGTCTTTTCCAGTCGTTTCTTTCAAATTAACATAAAAATATATAAAATATTTTTGGATTTCGTCGTCATACAAATGTGGAAAATTTGATTTGAAAAGTATGCTATGTAAACACAATCACACATATACACAAACAGACAAACGCAGAGCGGACGTGTATAATTTGCATATTCTTATGGCAGGCATAGTCATGTTAAGTTCAAGTTAAATGTCATTACGAATTAAATGAAACGGCAAAGAAACAACAAATACGCACACACGTACCTATGCATCGATATCGTACCGTACCGTAGATTTATGCCACACACTCGCCATATAGAGTGTGTATCAGCATCAATACAATATATCAACAAGGCAAAGTAATGTAAGCATGATGCAAGCTTGCTATGCGACGATATGCGTGAAAACTTACACACAAACACACGTTCATTCACTCAGCCACAGAAAAGCAACACTTTGACAGCTCAAGTTAGTTTTTTGTAGCATAAAAACCTTTTCTTCTTTACGGTGTGTGTGTGTGTGTTTATGTGTTTGTGCGCGCGCGTTAGCCATTTTCATCAATTTAACGAATTCTCAATACTGTCAACTAACAAAAGTGTTTTCCCTGAATTTTTCTACTTTTTTTTTGCATCATTAATGTTGTTGTTTAAATATATAAACGAAAAAAAGAAGAAAAAAGCCAAAGGCAAAAACGCAAACGTCTACAACGTAATTGTTGTTCGTTTTCTACTTCTGTTATTGTATTTTCCTTACCTTAAATATACGAAAGTCATGAGTTTGGCGGAACTTTGATAGACTTGACTGATGGATTGTCTCTCTGTTGACACACAATAGATCGTAAGACAAACACATAAAGAGAGATATTAAAGCTTACATATCTCTTGTATATGTCTTTGTTATTTGTTGTATGTTATCACCATATCTTATAGTAATAGTAGCAGTAATGGTGATGGTGTCGACTGTTGTTGCTGTTGTTGTTGTTGTTGTTTTTTGCCCCTGACTTTTATTTATTTATTGTTTTTTTTTTTTTTTTATTTATTTTTTAGTCTTTGCTTTATCCATAGTTGGTCAATATTGACATCGATTCGTTTTTGTTTCTGTTTATTTTCCTGTTTACAGTTCCGTAAATGTTTTATTTCGTTTTGATTTTTTCATTGCTGTGGCTTCAACCAGCTCAGTCTATTAATGCGATTATTTGAAATCGAAAAGATAAGAGATTTCTCGGCAAGCTTACGTGCAGGCGGGCTCGGAATCGTAGAAAATATATTTCTCGTAGTTAACAAGGCGAGATACTTGAAAATTCACCTCCAAAACCGCAAATGTTTACACAATTAAATGTATTTCAATATTTCAGTATTTCAATAAATGCACACACTATTGATGTCTGACGTTGTGGATATGCTAATGTTATAATGTTACAGCCATTGGTCCCTTTCACTATCTCTGTCTCTGTTGACGTATAGGACTTTTCACTTGTTCGTTCGTTTGCTCATCCCTTCTTATGGGAGCTTATTTCCATCCGTTCGTTTCTTCGCGTATTCGCTCATCTGTTATTCCACACTTCGGGCAGAAGTCGCCATTTCGTGCATTTTTCTTTTATTCACCCACCATTGCCCGTTTACTTGTTTGCCAATCAGTTCACCTGTTTGTCTAACCATGCTCTCTTCCTTTCTGATGCCTGCCCATTTGTTCAGTTGCTTTACAAGTTGTTTGATTACCCGTTCATCGGTCAATCTGTCTATCGCTCAACATGTCTACTAATTTATTTTCAATGCATATTTTCTGCTGATTCTGCTATTTTTCCGTTTGATTGGAAGTCGCTCTACCCGTTCAGCCCTTCATTAATTGGTCTGTTTATCAGCTGTCAGACCATCGGTGTCCAGTTTTTATTCTTACCATCTCTTTTTATGTAAATGATCGCCTACCTATACATCCGCGCTTTTATTACTTCATCTGTCCTTTTGTCGCTCGATCCATTTGTCTCTGGATTCGATCGTCGTAGCGACTGTGCTGTGTGTGAAATTTAACACACATGTAAAACATTGCAAAATTGTTGCCCTATAAAAAATGTTGTTTTTGGGAACGATTATATAAAGGGGATTTTAAAAAACACTTCTACCCAAGGCAAATTTTTCACATTCAGTTACTATCCGAAAATACTATTTTCTGCCGTTTTCTACCGAGAGTTATGATAGAATTTCCATCAAATATAAAAATTTAATATCGATTTTAACTGTAACTAACTGACGGTAATTATCCCCTAGAGAGGCTACATGATACGATACATGAGTATATTAAATCCGAGCGGATGCATGCAAACCGTCGACTGTCTTCAAATGGATATCAATGGATTCAAAACTAAATTCTGAATAACATGGGTACAAGTTATCACGTGCGTGGTTGACTGCTCAAATAAAAACAGAAAACCCATGGAATTTCCCTTTTCCGATAATTAATAGGACAATAAACAAATGAAACAATACATGTATGTTCAATTAACGTGATATTCTGAACCGTTAGACACTTTGCTCTAATTCTTTGCCCGTCTATTCCTTTTTCAGATAATTTTTCACGTCTTTTAATTGAAAAGATTTCATTTTATCTCGAAAAATGTTTTATAAGGCGGTTTATAAAGCCTACTCTCTTAACGAGAATTCACAGACACTGACACTCTGCCCGCTAGTTAGTAAAAGTAATATAGCTTTTTTTTATTTTGTGATTATAATACGTTCGTCGAAAGTCATGGAACTGTGAACTGAGATGTCAAATCGAACGCTTCCCTAACATGCCTATTCGATGCCTTTTCATTGAACGATGGCCCTCAAAACACATCTATGCAATGCATCCAACATTTAATACAAATCCCATCTTTTCTGCACCATCGTTTCGGGATTTTGCAGACAGACAATGGTTCCTAATGGTTAAAACCGCAGTTCATGATGCATTTTTTTCTCTCTCAAGTTCAATTGTCGAGAATAGTTCTTGGAATTCCTTTGACGTTTTCCCGTCTAACGATCATTTTTCTCCATTGGGTTCAAATTAGCAAACCGCCGACAAAATGTGCTTTCAACGTAGGAGAGTTGCTATAACGCTTTTTCGATTAGCGCTGAGTCTGAAAAAGGTTTTTCCCCATCAAAAAGCTATATTTGCATATAACACACGAAACGGAACTTTGCACATTGTGTTAAAATTCTAAAAGACATGGCACTAAAGCTACTGCAACTGGTCAATATTGAAATGTCATGAAATTTTAGAAGGCATCGATTGGGGGAAGGATGGCATTTTCTAAAAATAATACAATGTTAGAGACAACATGCACTCACTCAGAAGAAAGCCACCTTGTAGAGAGCTATCTTCACATTCACAGTAAAAATAATCATGACGAGGGTCATTTTTCAATAAACTTCTTGCTTGTGATTTTTTCCCGGAACATGCAGCCTTGCTTACTATGAATTTGGGATTGATACATCATTCAGCGTTTCATTCGATTGTATTCACTTCACTTCACAACACTACGCTGTCATGAGCTATTGATTTTTACTTAAAAATGTATAGAATAAAACCAAGACAAATAAACAAAGTAAGAAATTTATTTTCGACTCGGGGCCGAATCTCGCTTAACCACCACCATTAATATCTTCGGAACCCGATAAAAAAATGAATGGGTTACAAATTATCTTTCACCTTTCACTTTTCGTCTAGAAGGCATTATTAAGAAAAATTAATCTACCAACGTCGTGATGTCCATCATAATTAAATTAGAATTAACACACTTAGCTTGTCGCATTCTATTCTCGGAGTCCGTTTATTTGATATCCATATCAACGGTATTATCTCATGCACCCAACGGGTCGTGGTTAGGCAGATAATATATTCCCATTTGATCAACGTCCAAAGTAGTTTTAAGCGTTCTTATTAATAAGCGTAGAACGTGAAAAAAGTTGAAAAAAAGAAAATTCAATCACTTGTAAGTTTGTGTGGGCATGGCCGATTTTTTTCAATTTCGCATGTAATGTGTAGCGTTTTTCGCAAAGTAAATGTGGAAAATCTCAGTCTTGTAATTTTTATAATTTCTGAGTAACGGGCAAAACCCCACAAATTTTTGTTAAGTAAACGGAGTTGCGTTCAGTTTATGCTCCACTGCGGCATCTTCTGCTCGGAACAATTTGGTCAATTTTCAATACCAACCTGCATACAAAAACATCCAATGTTTCTGCCAAATTTGAAAGCGATATCTTCGTTTTTGAGATCAGGAGGATTGCCAACAATACAACAACACACACACCCACAAACACAGAGACACAGACACACAAACGCAAAGACATGGCTTAATGAATTCAAAATTTCATGCCGATCAAGAATATATTCATTCACACTTCATTGGATTCCTTGAAGACTCCTTTTGGGCGTTGCAAACGTTATGACAAACTGAGTTTACTACCACCTTTTAGCGGTGGGCGGTGAGCATGAAAAAATTGAATTTAATTTTAATGTTGTAACTTATTTTATAATCAATTTTTAAAAGCAATTACTGCCGTGTGGACCATAACAAAGTATAAATATTTACGTGGCGCGTCATTACTTACCTGCAAAGAATATGAATGGAGAAAAGAAGGAAAAAATGATAGCAATAAGAAAATGCAAGAAAAGTCATAGACAACCTATACGTGTAGTTGTTAATCATTTTGATACAATCAGGGTGGAGTGGTTGTTAATGGCGTTTAGTAATAAGATTCTTAGTAAAAGAAGCAGAAGCAGAAAGAAGAATTTAATTGAGAGAAAAGATGGTAAATGAAAGAAGTTTCACTCGGCTTACGTCGATCCTCTTAACACTTAGCTTGTCCGTACCGTAGCTTGTCGGCAATGTTTAATTGCTCGGTAGAACAAGGGCCCATTCACTTGTCATGTTGTATATATTTTTTATTTCAAATCAGTTTTTTCTAAGTGCGAAGTGCTAAGCGAGTGTAATTTCCTTTTGCTTGAAATATGATTTTTTTTCTTTTTTTTGAAGATAAACAGAAAAATACTAAACGTCAAATGTTTTCTGATGTCATAACTTAACAGACCACGAGCATCTGACATCCTTTGGTATAATGTACCGTGCATTCAACATATCTCATAAAATATTGTAATGAATATAGCAGCACCATTTAGATAAATATCCAAGCTAGGAATCACAAGCCACAAGCTGTCCACATTATTCCACATTGTTTGTATATAGTTTTTCAACAATTAGGTCCAAATCGTTGATCGAATTGAGATGATTTTACGAAAGGAACCTGAGTCCATGGTTTCTCGAAATGTCGCAAATAATCAATGTTTGCTAAATATATACGGACAGCCCTTAACCGATTTTTCATGTTTGCGAACTTAACTAGTAGTCAAAGTAATCGAAAAAAGTTTGAAACTAAGTTTGCTCTTCTAGGCAAACTCTTGCGGGCTTAATCGCGACGCCAATCAATGCAGGTATTAATTTTTAAAACTTTAGTTAAAGAAAAAGCTAAGCAAATTCTCTAAAACAAGAATAAATAATTGACAAAAAAATTGATTCTGAAACATTTTAAGATTTATATATATAATCTGCAAGGATTGCAACGCAAGGATTGTCGTAAAAAATAAATCTTTTGTTTTTTTTTTTTTTACTTCCCCCTGAACGTTCAAAGTCGTATAAGGTGCATATCTACACTGTATACATGTATGAGGTGCACATATATATATTAAATGTTGAATCGATTTATCTATGTCTGTCTTTCCTTCTGCGGTAAATATTCTCCTGTGATCGCCGAAACTTTGAATTTTGCAAGATATTTTTCGCACGCAGGCCGATATTCAAAACAGGCCCAAGTCGTTCAATGAACACGCTTACCGTCTGCAATGAGCTGAGAACATCTCTGTTTTCAAAACCAATAAAAGTGAATATCTGGCTATTTAGAATGCTAGATAAAATGATAAAAATTTCCAGGTATATTCTATGGATAGGCGTACGCTATCTGTGCAAAGATCGGTCAGGGTTGTTCCGTTTTTTTTTTTTTGTGTATTTTAAGGATAAATGTGATAAATATAAAAAACTCAGCTATAGTCGAATATAATTTTCTTAACATATTTACCGTCGTAAAGAGAGCAAAAAATAATAGAGATAGATGCATGAAAGAGATAGAGAGAGATTTTAAAAAAAGTATTCCCTGAGTTTTTATAATAGAAAAAAAAGAAACGAAAAAAACCTATGCACCGCATGCAGATAGAATATCATAAGCGAAAGTGTTTACCCGAAATAGTTCAAGAATTTCGATTGCGAAGATTGTTGATCGCCAAGATCAACCCGTCCTTCTATTGTATGACAAATTGATTAGCACTACTACTATGGGCTTTCGATTTATTTATTTATAACGGTGACATAGCAAACCGTACATAACCTCAAACCAGATTGTGTTTCGAAACATTTTTCATTTCAAATTTAATTTTTGCCAACAAGGCCGCTATACGAATAATAATTTAATGATCCATTACTTATTGTACGCACATAAACGGAATCTTCTTCGCATTACGTAACGTAATCATTAAATGTTGAATTAATTGCTTTGTGGATAATAAATTCTTTTTGACGATCATTAAAATCTTTTGCAAATTTAACAATTCACTAACTCCTAAAGCCATTTGCATATTTAATAAATTATACAGCCGCACAAACATACATAAGCACATAAAAAACTTCAGATTTTCACCCCCTAACCAACTATACTCGTTGTTAGCAAAAAAAAAAAAAAAAAAAGAAGAAAAAAGAAAGTAGGAATTAATACAAGTGCTGTGAAAATGGAGAGAAATGGAAATAGTCTAGAGAAATCCTTGCGGTTCAAATATTTGCGTGAATTAAAGTCGAAGAAATCACAAGAAAGAAATTTATAATGGGGTCAAGTCGAATCCATTATTACCTGTCATCGTCATTACCTTACATGAACAATAATTGATTGTGAGGTAGAATGAAAATCGATTCAGCGACTATATCATATCTTATCGTACCTATTGTGTATCGTATATATTTCAAATCAGGTAATTGCATATTCTAACAACCGTACTACGATCGATTTATATATAGACTTTTACTTTCGAGAATTGTCGGCGCAAGCTTGATCCAATTTAGTTGGAAAGGTGCAACTATGTGTTATAAGCTGAAAATACAATAACATTTAGGCAATTATCTACCCAAAAAAAAAAAGAGATAAATTATATATTTTTTTCTTTTTTTCTGGTTGAGTGAGGTTCGATGGGGTAATTTATCAGCTTTTCGGATAAGTGATAGTGATAAGAAAGAGTTGTAGAGAAAATTTGTTCCTTTAGGTAAAGTTATAAGTCAATGGTAGTGATTTTAATCAAAGGTCAGATGGACAGACAGGCCGAGAGATATGTCTAGAGAGACTCCTTTATTTACGCTCATCATGAGTGTATATATACATAATTATATATATATATATTTACATATGTATGTGTATATCTTCGGTAGTTATTTCTAGGCTACTTCCTTTTGTGAATATAAAGAACTCTTGAAAATAAGAGAGATAAGAAAGAGACGACCGCAAATTTCAAATTCATTTTCTTTAGACTTTGCTATTATGCCGTGTCGTTGTTAGCTTGTTTGCGTCATTTCGGTTTCAATACCCCTGGGTGATTGGAAGGCGCTAGGTGAACATTGCAAAAAAAACAAAAAAAATATTTAAACGCATTCAAGTAAAAACAAAGATAATATTGTCCACAAAACTAACAATTACTGGTTTATTCATGGCCGGTGATGCTAGGGTGAGAGCATATCCTTGCACTTTTACTAAACTTTTCAATGCAAATTAAAAGTAAAAAAAAAAAAAAGGAAAACATACAAAAAAGAACGAAAATGAAACCACACGAACAAAGAAAAAAAAGTCACTATAAATTCAGAATTTATTATACGATAAAGTTTTTTTAAGTTGAACTCTTTAATCAGCCAATGTTACCAAGTGTTAGATGCAGTCCATTTGCAAAATTTTCACATTTTAATTACTATTGAGCTGAAAGCTAAACATGAAGATAACTAGAAACATACACCAAAGCAAAACAAGGATAACTACTAAATTGAGGATGGCTTGGAGGAAATATAATAAAAATATTTTATTATATTTCATATATACATGTGCACTCTTTTTATTTATTTATTTATTTTTTTTTTGAAAACTTGTCCTTCAAGGGCATTACGGTCACTTACTAAAGAGTTACTTAGTTAGTAAGTTGTTTCGATTAACTCGATTAACAGTAGGCGGTGTTCTATGCAGGCGGACAAAAATTCTTAATAAAAATATTTTTAGTTAACTATGGCAGACTTTTCTAATATCCAAAAGTGGTGGGCATAATTGTTTTGCTCTTGCCGTTGCGGGTTACTTCGGTTCTTTTGATCATATATGAATTTCTCTTTGTGTGTTTCCTTGTTACTAGAAATGTGAAATTTGCGAAATTCGACTCATAGATATTACCAGCGAAGATAAGCGGAATGCGGCCATGATATTTTAAAAACTGAAAAAACATAAGGCAAACTTCAAAGCCATTTGAGGGCGTGTGAATAATTCTGAATATGAACTCTTCGGCATTATGAGCCAATGTGGACCAACTCTTCGATTGTTGGCTATTGATAGTGATATTTTCAAATTGTTGTAATTGTACAATGCCGCACTTATGGTACATGATATATCAAGTTTGTCTGCGTGTATGTAACGCTCAACTTACAAGTCGCAATTTACGATATGTGTTGATGAAAGCTGTACACTGGCTACGCCTTGGCTCACTCAAAAAGAAGCCGTTTAGTGAAGAAACTTGCAAATCTAAATGTTTCTCGACGAAAATCGCGAACATTTTTTATATTAGCATATTAAACGAATGTAGAAGGAATCATTTCCCTATATCTGTTCCCATCCATACACAGTTCACATACAGATATAATTTTTACTATTTCACTAATAAATAGGTGGGGAAGAAGGAAAGTTCCAGAAACTTCTAATCAAAATCGTAAGCCTTTATATGGCAATGCGATGAAATGAAAGTTCACATTAGGTGAACTGTTGTAGGGTATTTAATAATTGGCCGGACATTAACGGTTTTGCTTGTTATTTGACTAATTACTGTGAGTGCATTTGCAAGCAGATTTCGTTTATTATCAAACTTGATCTGAGGAAATACATTCAGAAAGGGCATGCTATGCTTAAGCTACGTATCTTACCGTGTAAGTTCCAAAAATACGAATACATCGTTTATTCAATAATTCAGAAATTTACGTCAATCATATATATATATATATATATATATATAAATATATATAAATTAATGTTAATGGCATAGCATTGGACATATAAATGCGAAATATTTCAAAACTTGTCTTTCCATCGTTTATGCAATTTTCCAGTGCACAGAGATTTCGTTGAGACTTCGTCGACTTATGGTAAGTCGTCACGTACCGAGTCGCTTTTGCTTGTAGAAAATTGTTGTAAATGTGTAGAGAAGTGCTTGCAATATTTTATTTACGACGCCTGATATCTTGTCGTGAAACACAAAACTGACCTTAGAGTATCTACACGATCTACAAGGCTATGAAACATAATCTTCTCAGCGTTAGTAATGGAAGTCACAAAAATCATGTCCAAATACTAAAAGAAAACAATTTTCAGTGTTATTGTCGGGGCCCAGATCGCGCGTAGGAGTACCCTATTTGCAATAACCTACAACAACAGTTGTATTTAAATGTCGACATGTGTAGGTAACATTTCATAGCAGATTAATTACGATTTGTGGCGTATTTTTGACGATCACGTCCTAATGACATCGTGGATTAGTTACCTAAGGCGGTGTTTATTATTTTTCAAAATTTTGTAAAAGGGAATCTTTGCAAGATCGCTATCTTAGCTGGTGGGATCCATTATATTGCTTTCGATTTCAGTTAACAGACAGTTAAATATTTGGTAAAATTGTTGCACTCGATTCAACATCGATTATATAACGGTTTGTTAAATTGCTTTCAGTTGTTTTCTTTGTTCTGAATGCATTGATTCGTGATTCGATTTTTACATAACGGCGCCATTTAGCACTTGTGTACGTTTTAAATGCATACCATACTGAAAATCAATGAAGTACAAAGATTGTTAACAAAACGTATATATATATATATATATATATATATAAAAAATAAAACAGACCAAAAATGGAAATGAAAAAAGAAAAAAGTTCTATTCAAAAAGAAAAAAACCAAGAAAAATTGGGTCAATTATGTGAGATTTGAATTTTGAATTTCAATGCGAAAGAGAGAACGAAATGCAGAGTAATTCAATACCGCAACAATGCGAACACTGAAGTACGAGTTTATGGAGTGGATGCATGCTTCTCAAATGGAATTTAAGGCGGAAAAGAAAAGGATGGAAAAACTGTTCGTTTGAAATACTTAATGCGTAAGGAATTTGATACGTAACGAATCTTTTGGCATAAGCAAATTTGAGGTTAAACTATATGTGCCTACAACCGAAAAAAAAGCTTGTATAGCGAATGTTTTTCAAAGTCCAAAACCTAAACAAACACATTCAGTCAACAGTCAAATAAACAAGTCAAATAACCGCCAGTTGGAAAGCGCAAGAAAGAACATTGCATTTGGTCGAGTCCGACTCTTTTACACCCGTCACCGTTCGCCTAAAAAGACGTTAAAAAAAAAAAAGAAAAAAACTACCTTTTCATACTCTATAATATTAGTCGGGCGCGGCGGATGTAGTGAAAATTTATATGGGGTATGCGTTGTACGTTATGAGTAAAAAGCAAAAAACGCGGAAGACAAAGGTGTTCACAGTTTTTATATGGACGTGTCGTTTGACCGGTTTGGGCCATTTTCAAATTCTTTTGCAAATTCATAGGCGATATATTTATTGCGAATGGGCGAGAGATTACCGCAGATACTACACAGATGGACAGACAAGCAGACGTACATGCTCAGATGCATTCCGAATTTGAAACTGACTAGGAATTTATATACTTGAGGGGGTTTTTGAATCTTGCTTCTTCGCGTTATATTGAAACATATATTGAGAAAAAAAAATTTAATTTTGATAGACTATAACGTTGGGTGGGTGTAATCAATTTTTCCCATCTTTGTACAGGTACTACAGCATCGCCCAAAGAATATGGGTTCAAGTTTTTGTAGATTTGTCTGCAATTGTTTGTGTGTAATGACAGAAAGCCCAATTTTTTGGTTGCTTTTGAAAGAGACAGGTCTTCTCAGTTTACCTGGCACTGTGGGCATGCCCTTCGACCGATTTGGCCCATTTTGAATACCGAGCTGCGTGCCAAATTTCAAGTCGATAGCATCATTTTTGCGGCGAGGAGATCGTTCACAACAGACATGACACAGACGGAAAGACGGGCATGGACAGACAGTCAAAACGATAGCTGGAGAGATGGTCATATGGACGCATAGACAAAAAGGAAGACCCTTAGCTAGCAGGGGAGACCAATTGGAAGAACTCATTAACAAGCGAAAGACATGTGAGCGATGGGGCAGCTGTATAAGATGTTAGGACACTTGTGCACAGAAGTGGGTTGATAGAAAAACAAACAAATGCATGTAAATGTAATGAAATTCAACAGACCAATAGTGACACTAAAAGGCTAATGAACGGCACCGACGGGCGAACAGACGCATGGACGAATAAATGTGTTCATAAACGAATACATGAACTTTTCGATGAATAGACAAGAAGTTCGATAGAAAAAAGCATAGAAAAACAATGTGTGGATAAATGAACTTAAAGATGAATAGCTAAATGGAGTGTGCAGAGTGAGATGGGCGGAAGGCCAATAGGTGAAAGACAGTTAGATGGATAGGTAAGTAGATAAGCAAACAGGTAAACCACATTTTGCATTGGTGGACGCACAAACGGTGAAATGATTGGCGACGAAAGAACAGAGAGACGAAGAATTACTCAGAAGAGCCGATGACTGGAAGAACACATAAACAGGTCTAGCTGTATTTTTACAGGTACAGACGTACAAACAGACAAATATGTATACAAGCAGACAGATGAACTGAACTTGAAAAGAACAACAAGTAATTGGACAAAAGCATAAGCGAACTGATATTTTTGTAGATGAATAGCAAACGAACAAAGAAATGAACGGATAGTCAAAGTGATAACTGGACACTTACGATGACAAGTAAACGCAAAAGAAGGCCGGACAGACCGGCAACAAAGTAAACTAACAGGGGAAAAATTGGATGGACGCAGGGCCGGAAAGATAAGTTTGTAAGTTTACGTACGAGCGAACTAACGAGCAAATGGATAGAAGAACACGAACCATATGAACAGAGAAATCTTTTGAGCGCCGAGCTGGCAGACGGACACGCAAGACAAATCGATGAAAAGATGAATACAGGAATGGATAGATGGATAGATGGATACATGAACTGGGACTTATATAAACGAATAAGATGAACTGGTGAATGGTCAGGTATATGAAATGAATCCTTATTCGTATTTGTGGATATCGTAAGTGGAATGATAAAGTTAGTAAACCTTTACCTACGATGATGAATTTACACAACTAAGTATTAGCAGAATGAAAACCTCACCCCTTTACTTATATACATATATATATATATATATATATATATATATATATATATATATATGTATCCACAAGCACGCAACCATAACAACAGCAAACAAAAAATAAAAAAGGAACAGCTATCAATTATTTAAGATGCTTTCTGTTAATCTCGGGCCGGCAGACAAATAAAAAGTGTTTTTCTGTTTGAGGTAAACGTTTATTTTTTTGTCTAAATAAAAATGCATGGGCCAACTGCGTACCTAAATATAAACGCATGTGTATGTGCGATGAGATTATTATTTTTTAAATGAAAATTCACAAAAATATATAAGAACGTCACGCGTGCACAAACAAGCATACATATAGAGAATTTATAGAGTTAAAGTGTGTCAGCATAACCGTTTTTGTGTTTGTTGTTCATTTTTCTTACCATTTGAAGTGGGCTGAAGTGTTTTAGAGACGTTGTCTCGTAGCTAGCTAGCTAGCTAGCTATCTACCTAGCTGGCTGGTTTGTTTGTTTGTTTGTTTGTTTTATGCGTTTCTTTGTTTGTCGACTTTGCTTGTAAGCGCGATGCATTCATTTTTAAAAAAGTTCACGTGTGTTACGATGTGTCTATATGGCACACAAACCTAATAATTTTATAAACAAAGAAAGGAAAGACAGTAAAAGTGTGATTTTTATTTGTAGTTTTTTCTTTTGTTTTCCTTTTCCATGTCACTCTGATTGACAAGTTTATTAATATTAAGCAATATTATGAAAAAAAAGCCATATGATGATATTTTAATCTTAACCATAGCATAGATTCATTCGAGAATCGTATAAAATCACACACGCACAACAAACATACACATTTAACCTACGAGAGCAGAGACAATTTTAAATTGTAGAGTAAATTTAATAACTGCTGCATTTAACGTTCAAGTTTAAACTGCGGGCAAAGAGGAAGTTAATGTATGCAACGTAGGTAACTATCTATCACTCAAATGCACGCAACACGATATGCTTAATTTTAGTTACACAAACTTGCGGCACTTTACGTTAACTTGCATATTTTCCTGCTCTTTTAAGTTCAAGTTAATTTTATCTTAAGTTGTGCTGATTTGAAAATCCGAAGGGACACAAGCAAACAAAACTCACAAATTTATTTGTTCATCTCAAGGCTGCTACACTTTTAAAACTGTGTAAATAAGTGTGCTTTTAATGCTCACTCACTCTACTCCTGAGACAAGTGGTCGAGTATCGTGTCTCTGAAAACGAAATCACAATGTCTTTCCCCAAAGGAAAAGCTAATGAGTGTAACTGACTTATGTAAATCGGCTACGATCACAATTAAAAAATGATCATGAATTTACACATCCTTTGAAGTGAAGCTCAATTCTACTCGATATCGGAAATCCGCAATTCAACTACTTTACCAAGTATTTGAAGAAGTCATTACCGGTTTACACATAAATTGCCCTCTTGACCCTCGGATGTTTTCAGTTGTTTTAGGCAAGCTAATATATATGTCCTTTAGTGTCCATGCCATTTGGATATATGTGTCTCTGCTGAAATCTCTGCAAGTCTTCTTGTGTCATATTTGTCTGCGTCTTCCTGAGTAAAATAAATGCATTGCTTCGGAATGAACAACCATAATATGATCGAAAACTCTTATTCCAGTCGCTTTCATAGTGGCTACGTATATTAAAGCTTGGGGCACTTAAGATTATAATGTTCACTATAACTAATTTAGAAGTAACACACTTAGCTTGTTGCATTCTGCTCTCCAAGTTCTTTTATGTGATACCCATATCGCTGGTATTATTAAGAAAAAATTACTCCACTACTTCGTGATGTCCGCTGTATTTAATTTGGAACTAACACACAAACTAACTAGCTTTTCGCATTCTACTCTCCAAGTTCTTTTATTTGATACCCATATCGCTGATACTATTAAGAGAAAATTAATCCACCAGGTCCCGGTGTCTATTGTACTCATTTTAGAATTAACCCATTTTTAGGCAGATAATATGTCCTCATTTGAGGAACGTGCGGAATAGTTTTAAACATTGTGTCTACTTTTCCTTTCTATAAATAAGTATAAAACCTTGAAAAAGTGAAAAAAATAAAATTTAATTACTCGTCATTTTGTGTGGGCATGGCCGATTGGTTCAATTTTTGGACCTAAAATGTAAAGTGTTTCGTAACATAAATGTTGAAAATTTCGGCCTCGTAATTTTTATAATTTCTGAGTAACGAGCAAAAGCCCACAAATTTTTGTTAAGAAAAACGGAGTTGCAGTTCAGTTTATGCTCCACTGCGGGCTTCTGCTCTGACCAATTTAGCCCATTTTCAATGCTAACCTGCATGCGAAGATTGCCAATGTTTCTATCAAATTTGAAGATGATATCTTAATTTTTGCGATCAGGAGAGTGCTAACAACAAACACCACACAGACGGACAGACATGGCTTAATCAATTCAGAATTTCAGAAGAGTTTCCTTTTGAGTGTTAGATATATTATGAAAAAAACAAAATTAGTATACCTCCATCAGTGATGGCTATAAATAGACAGAGCACTATTGAAGAGATTTCAACAAAATATACAAACAAAATTTAATGCGTATTTTGTTTCTTGTACTCTAGACAACTTGAGAGTGTGTTCGCAGCACCCAGAAGGACTTGGGATGGACCCACCATTTATCGATTCAAAATCACTTTCTGAATATTTTGGTCCGAGGAATAACGCTTTTTGTGAAACTGGTTAGGATGAGATGCACTTCCCATATAATGCCTTAGCGTAATTAATGCTGGGCCGTCTGCTGTGTCTACCACAATCTTTTTCGTAAAAACTTGTATTCAAAAATTCGTACTAAAAATGGTGGGACATTAAATAATATAGAAAATAGAAGTGCAGAAAACCTATTAAACACGTTTCAACCATCATTATTCAATATGACGCGACGAAGACGACAACGACACTGTCTTCTTCAGGTGACGTTTTATTCATTAATTTATTTTATTCTGCCGCGTATTAGCATATAAATATTTTGTATTACAACATTATGCATAAATATGTTGAGCGAATACGCGCGCCCGCGTGTAAAAGTGTTTATGATATTTTCGTTGTCTTGTTGTCGTTGACAGTAAACAAGGTGTGGCATTAATATGTGTTTTCAACAATTTATCATAAATTTTTTCTTTCAAACGTAAACGATTGTTTGGTTTTAGGTTGAGTTGCAATAGTTAAGCTTGTATTGGTGTGGTTGGGCCTCGTCTTCGTGGCAGCATTAAACTAATCAACATAAACTATAAAGCAAATGATAATAGGGAGACGTTCAATCATCATTTAAATTCTACTCATAGTATGCGTGTTCGTTCGTGTGTTTGTTTGTCTGTGCGTTTGGGTGTTGAAAGTGTTTTCAAACAGGAAATACTTTAAGCGCTGACTGACAAAATGAATGAATTAAGATAACTAACTGGCTGCAACAATATTGCTAAACATACGAAATTTTCCAATTTATTTTTCCTCTTCATTTTTATTTTTATTCTATACCTTTTCAACAGTTCCTTTGCTTTAATACTTTTGTCTAAAAAGTATTAAATGGCTTACGATTTTCATGACCTCTATTGAAGAATCGAAATAAATAAATAACAATAATTGTAAGGCCTTCCGTTAAATATGATTATGAACTTAATTTCTCAGGTATTGGAAGATTAGAAAAATTCGGAGCTATCTTTGAAGGTCAAATTCAAAGGTCAAATTTGGAGGTCAATTTTTGAAGTGTAATTTTTAAATCGAGCGAATTTTTTCCTTTAACTATTATCATATAAGGGAAGGTACTCTTTCATATTAACATCTCACTTAAGATTGTTTTTAACAAGTAATCGATCGGTAATGAATGAATCATTTTCTGAATCGATCTCCAAATTTTGAAATATTTTGAAGAAATTTGAATTGGATCGGATTACTTTTGCGAACCAAATTTTGAAAAACTTCTTATATACGAAAAAAAAACCTTGCAATTTTCAAAATATGTCGACAAGAACCACCGAGTATTAAGAATCGATGAGAAAAATTTGGGCCGGATAGGGCAATTTTTTATTAAATTTTATTTTAGATTTAAAATATTTTTCTTCATGTTTTTCTCTTTAAGAGTAATTGCTCTTATTTCTGGACACAGCAAATGATATCAGTATGACATCGAAATGCTTGTGCAGCGGTGTTTCTTTGCCCCAGGCTCCAGAGTGTACTTATTTTATTATATTTCACCAATTTTTTCTTATCACTTTCTATTTTCCTAATCCCCGATGTAGATCGGAACATTTGAAACCATGTTAGCCTATCTAACGATCAGTTTGTGATATATTCTGCTTGTCTGTCTGACTTTACACTTGGTAAAGACTCGTTTGTTTGTTCGCCGTTGGCTATTATTAAAGTTCTTGAGATTTGGATGGGAGAGCAAACTTTCAATTCCATTCCATTTCGCAGCAAGTATAAAAAAACCCTTATAGTTACACGCGCTTACAATTAAAAACAAAAACTGAAAGAAACTCAAAAGCAAAAAATTGAAAATTTTAAAACAATGGCTGGCTTTACCAGTGCATATAAGGTAAATACAAGTTGCTAATCTTTTTTACGCGAAACCATCAAACAGGGCGAGTTTTAGTTTTCACAATTTACCATTTGGTAAGGAAATTATATTAAATTAGTTATTAAGTTTGTCTTTTATAGTAATGCTCTAGAGACGTTATAAGTCCTGCTGTGCGAGTTGTTTGCAGAATTCCGTAACAGGGCTCCAACAGAGATGCTTTTTTATTCGCTTAGGGAACAAGTTGATCCGTATGTACAAGTATGCATTTTAGTTATAATTTTTAAATCACGCATATCGACGAATATTTTTAC
The DNA here is from genome assembly GCA_001077435.1 of Glossina morsitans morsitans. Classification (NCBI taxonomy): domain Eukaryota; kingdom Metazoa; phylum Arthropoda; class Insecta; order Diptera; family Glossinidae; genus Glossina; species Glossina morsitans. The sequence goes on from CCAG010001370.1 coordinate 71,997, forward strand.
CCTTTACACTATTTACGAAACAAATTTGCGCAATATCTGTCCCTCCGCTGTTTATTACTCTAATGTAATACTGTGCTCAGCATATGGATGGCAAATTTCGAGTGATCGGTCATTCATGAGTCGCAATTCAATTTCAAAAAGGATTGCTAATGTATCGGATTTCATTAGGGTGTCTGGAAAGCTTGCAATCTATAGCCAGAACTTTAACGTTTACAAGAAATGTGTGGGTGGAAATCCGACGAAGAAGGATTCTAAATGGTGGGTCCATCTCAAGTGCTTCATCGTTTGTAGTATATAACAGCGCATAACTTGATCTACCCTGATTACAACGGGTTGTTATATTACACTAAAATGTGTCCTTCCCACGAACACAATCTTTGAACATTTGTGCTTACGAGAAACAAGTTTAAGGCTTTTTTACAGTACAAATCGTAGCAGAATAGTAAGTTGCCGTATAAATCTGTTAAGAGAAACTTGGACTATATGCGTATATTTTCAAAGAAATCTGAGAATTGTTTAACTTTAGATAGGCGATCAAAAAATTCGATAAGATGCTCTTTAGTTATTTTATTCAACCAAGAATAGTTGCAACATGTAAACTGAAGACGAACTGAAAGACGAAGTATGACGATATACGTACGACACCATCCTACAAAAGTTTGGATGACTCCAATCGATAAATATGCAAAGATTTTTTTCTATTCGCTTTCTAGTCGTTTCCCTTTCGTTTGTAGGCTGCTTTTAAGCGTTCCAAATAAAGTTGTGGCTTTCAGTTGGTACTTTCTGCTTTTTGCAAGAAAGGAAAAAAGAAAAAAGCCTTAAAACTTTTTTCGCTTCGCTTATGCATTACAAATGCGTAAAAACAAATTGATTGCTTCTGCTACTTCTAGTATAACGGTAAGGCTGAGGTGCTGCACTTTAGCCATGGAAAGTGTTGTGATATTTTATATAGCATCATTTATTTGAAAAACGTAAATACGCAGAAAAGTAATCGTTTTCCCTCTTGTTCTACACGCCACCGAAGGTGGGGGTTTGCTTTATCAAAACGTACGCAACGCCCAGAAGGAAAAGCGTCGGAAACTTTATAACATAGATACACACTTGATTAGCATCAAATTCGGAATCAATTTAATCATGTCAGTCAGTCTGTCTGCGTGTGATAAACTTCCGGCTGTTCGCAAAAAGAAAGATATCGTCTTCAAAGTTAGTGAAAACATTGGAAATATACTTTTATGTCGTTTGATATTGAAGATAGGGGGAAATTGATCAAAGGACACGCTCATAATAAAACATGAAGGCAGAATACTTTTGTTTTCAGAACCAAAAAATGGGTATTTTGCTTACCCAGTCATAAGTTACAACAACAAATGCTTGCACATTCTATTTTAATATGAAAGTGCTGGGTACGAAGAGTTCGGTCAAATATAATTTCTTTAGCTGTTTTTTTTCTCTTTTTATAATTTTACTTTAAACAAATAAAATATTTAAAGTATTTTGCTGACAACTTCGCACTTATCTTTTTTTTCTCTTTTATTGCACAGCATTCGTTATTATATATTCCTGGGCTGTGTACAATAAAGATCGTAATTTTCTAAGCAAGCCAGTAGCCAACAGTTTAATGACGACTCACTCGCTAAGAGTGCACAACTTTTTCTGTTTTGTTGTTGTTATTTTATCTCTTCCTACTGGTTCTGTGGAAATATTCATAACAAGCGGCGGAAAATTGTACATAGAAATGTTTTTTAATTTAGAGGCTAGATGTTGAAATTAGAGATTAAAATTTATTATCATAATTAGTTGCTGTTGCACCCATTCAAGGATGCAAGAATATGGGGAAATAATAATTTACTATGTCATCATTATGGCAATTATACAAGAACAACAGCGTGCTATGGGTAATTTGGTGTACAGCAGCATGATTAATCATGGTTAACACCATAGTTGAAATTGTTGTTCTTTTATAAAAAAAACTTTCCCCAAAAAATTCACTGCAAATAGACGTTTTTCGGTCGTAAGCTTACGAAATTGGAATTTTGATTTTGTTATAAAAGCTAAGGCGATGATTCGCCGAAACACAAAAAAATTTCAGTTCGAAGCGTTGATGTGTAGAAGCATTTGTTACATATCACCTATCGATAGCATCCATGCGTAAAGAATTATTTTAGCGAAATTATGTCAAATAGCAAACGACGATTAGGGTCATAAACGATTTCTTACAAGCTCGCTCTAGTAGTTGTTTCTTGGTTGTAGCGTTTAATTGAAAACCGTTGCGCCTCAAGCTGCACCTTTGTGAACGATCAATGATCCTTTCGAGATTGTGAACTCCAAGGTTGAGTAGCAGATTTCGCAAATTGTCGAAAATTTTGTAAACTCGCTTATGGACTTATTCACATTCATCACACTCGTGCCTATTGGGGGACATATTAACTTCTTCTGAGAAAGTTTGACTTGATTCTTATTTTTCTTTTTCTTTCTATGAAAATTCACTCAGGGAATATCGCCGATACGTACAGGCATGGTGGTGATCAGGAAGGATTGTAGGAAGAATGGGATGAGGAAGAGGAATAGTGATTGTGAACGTTCGACTTCAAAATGGAGACGTCAGTAACTTCAGAATGTGTGGTTAACAACGCTGAGAAAGATGTGTAATCCTGTCGAATTGGTGGCCATATTTCTTCTATCATCTTAGAATATCTGCCCTGAGTGTACCGGTAAATAGGCGCAACATAGCCTACATTACGTCGATACTCAAGACTATGGAAAGCTGTGGACATACTTTTGTCGCCCATGAGCACCTAAGCTGTTCGCGGGCACTAGGTAATGTAAATTGTAAGGGTATCGGCTGCAGTGAAATACCGCTTTAGAAACCTATGCCCGTGACTGCGTTTTTCCACACTTCGAATACATGTTGTGTCCAATGAACATCGTTTTGTGTTATCATGCTCAGAACCTCAAGGATTGCCGATCCTTCTACATTGGCTCCGCGGAAAGAGGGGGGTTGCTCAGCACTTTCACAAACGACTGCAATTGGGCGATAGTTTGTAGAACTGACGGGGCTACCTTACTTGGGTATGGGTTGGACATTGGCGACCTTCCAGCAAGTTGGAAAAGCACTCGCAAGGTAGCTCTTGCTGAAAACATTGCGCAATGGCCTGACAAGTATTTCATCGCGCTATTTTAGAACTGTTGCTGAAATGCGGTCTGGCCCTGGAGCTTTCCGAATGTTAAGGTTGACAAGAACATTTTTAACAGCCCTCGGCAAATTAACTGTGTCCGATCTTGTTTAGTAGTTATTGGGAAGAATCGGAGTCGATGCGGTAGATTGGTTTCCAATTCTTTTCGTGAAAGACCAAAAGCTATTTGAATGGGCCACACCGGTCGAAGGGCACGCCCACGGCACGACGTAAACTGAGAATACCTCTGTTTTTCGAAGGGAGTGAAAAATTAAATTAAATATACATAAATTTGAAAGCATTTTCTATGGGAAAAATTGACCATGCCTACCCAATATTATAGTGTATCAAAATTCAATTATTTTTTCAATAACTTCATAATGCTTCAAAAACCCTATAAAGTATACAAATTATTGGCCAGTTTCCAATCTTGAATGCTCTCAAACATGTCCGCCGGTTCGTCTGTCCATCTGTCTTTTTGCGCAACTGTGTAGTATTTGTGTTAAACATTCTCCCGTTAGCGAAAATGAAGATATCGCCTGAAAATTTGCAACGGACACGCCTGCAACGCCCGCATGTCAATTTGCAAAAACTTTTATTTTGAAAATAGAAGAAATCAACTACGCCCACTCTTTGTTAAACAGCATGCGAAATTTGTTCTTTTACTTCTTTTTTTATCTCTTTTTGGGGTAAACGGTGATAGTCGTAGAAGATTTGGTCCCGATAGAATTTCATTTTCTTCGTTGTTTTTATTAATATACTGTTGACGGCGACTATCTTCAAACTAACTAAATCTTTCCGGAATACGTTCCAAAGGTCATTCTCGTCATTATAAGATCTTCAACTTTTTTTTTTTTTAATTATTAGTTTATTAACGTTGAGTTGTTTAATGTGCACATAAATGAAATTCACGTTTCATTGACTTGAAACTTTTTATTTAAATAATTTCATTTTATCATATCTTCACGAAACTAATTATAGATGTTTAAACTCACAGAAGTAACAATATTTTTAAAACTAATTTACAAATCTATTTAAGCTGATTTTTGCCTTTCAATAAAACCTCTTCCATAATGCAATAGTAAGTTGCGTTGTTATTATGTTATAACTCAGCATTGATAGCAGTAGTAGTGTAGTAGTAGTAGTAATAGAACACTGCGTTTATGATGATGTGAACACAACCCTAGAGAGTTTATGTTTGCGAATATTATTTATGTATGTTTTCCATTATTTTCCATTATGGCTGAGAATGTATATAAAAAGTTTTCAATTTCCTGACTAGCAATTGCTTTACTTTGCATAACGTGCATAATAATAAAAAGAAAAAAAAAAAAAAAAAAACAAAAAACTAAATAAATAAATAAAAAAAATATTAAGAAAAAATGCTTTTCCTCATCATTTCGAAGTAAGTTTGCAATTTAATTCTCGTTACTCGGTAGCTCCTGTAATTGTCGTCCATTATGCAAATTTGAAAATTTAGTTATGTGTTAAGTATTTTGATATAAATGGTGCTGTATTTATTAACAAATCGTACAGCGTTCAAAAAATGTGCATAAATTATTTTTCCACTTAGTTAAAGAGCTCATTATAATATTCCTTTTCCAACAGCCAAGTGCTCCCCAAATGCGAGCTCACTTATCACTTATGTTTTCTTACCTTTTTCTCTTAGCGCGATAAGGTTCACAAAAATTGTATTCCAATTCTTTTAAACAAAATTCTATATTTATTTTCGCGTTTCTATACCTGGATGTAGATGTCAGATAAGACCAAATAAAGTCTTTTATCAGAGACATTTTCCACGAAATAAGACGAGATATTAGAGACACAGCCAGAGAAGAAAAAAAAACAAACAAATTGCAAATGCTTTCAGATAACATATGACTTGTTAACTGGTGACGAAAATAGCAAACACAACAATAACAACAATTACAATAGCAATGAGAAGAGCAGAGCCAACAAAGAAAGAAACGTGTCCACTTAACATTCAGCTCACTTCCATCTCTCGTCCTCTACAAGTTATTAACATCTTATCTCAGTGTTTGTTGCTTTTGCTGTAAATAAGATGGGGTTTTGTAAGAACTTACGTAATAAGTGCTCATGCCTTGTGGGCGTGTGTATACGTTTGTACGTCTGCCTTAATAATAAAAAGGATTCTGTGAGAATAGTAACTAATGCACTAATTATACAAGTAAATGACTACCAAAGGAAATTACTGCTAATGTTAAGGAAATTTTCTGGCAAAACAGAACGGAAGGCGATAATAGCATTACGTTGAGTTATTTAAACTTAAGCAGCATAGCACGACTAACACAAAATCCAAAAGAAAAATGAGTCTATATTTAAGTTTAATTTAATAAGACTCAGACAATTCATTTATTTCGATTGCAGAAGAAAATCTGCACCAAAATGAAGTTGTTTCTTAAGAAGATTAAAAACACAAAAAAAAAAAAAAACAAAATTAAATAAATAAAAACAAATCTCTAAAATACTTAAAGAACGTTTGCTTTGTTGTGTGCAGAAGTTTGCACCATTTCTTTTTTTTTTTTTTTTAAATCAAATAATAGCTATGCGGTTGATTTCGAACTATTGCATAAGCCCATGAGTAGTAGTAGTAGAAGTATTGCATAAGCGTTGTGAGTGATATCGAAATATCGTATAAGAACAAATATTTATTATTTCTCGGCTTAAGATTCTAAAATAAATTCAACTAAATCCGCTAATCTGCCTGCCGGGCTGTTTACCCTCTGCTCGCTCGCTCGCTCGCTTAACGCGAACATTCCGAATATGGGAAATATGGAGATTAAATTAGAATACGACGGCGGATAAGTCGTTAAAGTATGTGTGTGCTTTCCACGTGGATAAAACTAAACTTCATTTCCGTTCGCCATCATCGTAAGGCGGCATTTTGATGAGCCTTGTCATGTAATATCCGCATTTGATACTCGACTAGTAACCGTAGTTTCCATCGGATTACTGGCTACTTATGGATTATGAATTTTCCAAGCATTGTGGGCATAGATTGAATATCCCTCCGCTTGCTAAACCTAGCAAAGCTACGAAGTCCGTTATGAACAGTGTCAGAAAATATAAGACTCAATACACTGTTTTTTTCCCTTTGTACTTCCCATAATCAAATCAAAAAAACGCTTTACAAGTTTTATGCATTCATTAGAATCTAACCTAAAAGCATATACTTCTGTTATCTGCCAAGCTAGAAATGCGTAGAAGGCATATCTCCGCTCCGGTATATTAAGTTAATAATTTTGAACAAATACTTTTTTTTGTTTTTTTTTTATTTTTTTTGCAAATAACCGAAAACATCAAATCAACTATTCGCCACAGCGCGTGTACCTCTATCGGTGCACATTCTACTCAGGGTTGTAAAAATCATTTGACCTTGACATACAAATTAATTGTAGCGCATACCCGAAACCGTGCATGTGGCAAGGAGTGTACTAACATCTACAAAACCTTGGGCAGTTTACAATAATTAGCATTAGCGAGCTAGGAGCATAGGAACTAAGACCATCCGTCCGTCTACGGTAGTTCGGCGCCTCGATTCATTATCTTTGATAGAACTTATAACTTTGTACTTTTTATTATAAACATTTTTTTTTTCTTTAATTTTACATTTTATTAAATTTTTTTCTTTTAACTTTTTGCACACATTTCAAATTCCGTTAGGAGTCGTTTTGTTTTCTTTCAAACTAAACGAACTCATTAGAGTTGTCCGGCATGACAATAAATTAAGGTGCACATGTTGTTTTTGTTGTTTTCAGTTTTATTATTACCGTTATTATTATTTTGTTTTAAAAATACAAAATCACTATTAAATTTTACTGCTCCCTGCAGAATTAAAACAAGAAAAATGGTTTTTTACTATTTCCTTTTTAGCACTTGCACATGCATATAGCCCAAGGCACTCTATACGTATATAACAAATAAATAACAACATAAACATATAGAATATATACGTGCGTGTGCATTACACGTAAAAAAGTTTATGAATATGTAAAAAGTAAAAATTAAATATTAAAAATGGAATTTGATTATAAGTCGTGAAGGTGTGAAGCCTGGTCCGAGATGAATTTTCAAAGACTTCAGTCTTTTTTTTTTCTTAGTTTTCACATTTTAAAATTATTAAATTAATTTAGCGCCGGTTATAGAGTTCTCTCAGGGTTCGCATTTCTATACGCTGCACCCTTTATGCTACGTGTTAACTTTGTGCGGATATATGCAACATCCAGAAGCACTTGAGATAGATGCCAACTTTTATTGTACCAATCGATTCGGAATCCATCTAAGCTTTTCTGTCCCTCTGCCCGTCTTGTTTTTTTGTGTTCAGTCTACAGTCTCGCAATTATTAAGATGTGTGTTGAAATGATTTGGTACAAGAACGTGACGGTTTCGGCATATCTATGTGTACCCAAGGGATCCCATAGCTCCGCTCCCCATACATTAGTACATTAAAATTTCAGCTTTTCTACCAATTAACAAAAGCCACGTACGCCCTGCGATTTGCGCCCATTTTCTCAATGATTCAATACTAAAAGTTCGTATCAATCGCTTTATAAGACAGCAACGCGGACGTCATGGATGTGTGATGTGTGAAGCGATGCTTTCTTTCCCATTGCGAATGCACAAATATTTTTTAGCTTTATCTATGCCTGACTCAAGGACTTCACTCTCTCACTTCATTGGAAAAATTTGCTAAATACTTATTTAAATTTCATTAGAATTCTTCTTTAGCATGCGTCAAGAATCCAACCTTTTCGAAGTATGTCATCTACTTCTTACTCGGTCAGCAAATTCTAAGGATTTAAAAAAACGTTTAGTCAAATGGATGGATCCAAAGAGATGGTAAGAGTCGTGCATTTAAATCGCGTAAGCTTAAGCAAACGGACACTTTTACTTTGATCTGAAGAAGTGCGATTTGATTCTTGGATTGGATTTTTGTATTCAATCGAATCAAACTAAATCCCTGGGAGGGGTTTTTCGAGTTTCGTAAACAGTCTTAAATTCAATCAGGTCGACAGCACGGTGTTGGAACGATATGAGTTGGAATTATGGTGAAAGATTCTAGTGTATAGTTAAACGGATCCATTTTCAGGATTTAAAAGCGAAACACTATTTCCTCAAGAATTGCTCCAAAAATATGCCAAAACATTAGTTGCAGAAATGATTATTTCGAACGACCAAAGAACCGATAAACTCAACTTTCATCAAATTCATTGTCAACGTTCTTGGCCACAGCCGCAATATATTATTCCCTCGTTCCTTTTGAGATTATAAGAAATATATTTAGAATATCAAAACTCTCGATCAGCTTTCTCGAGCCCCAGATGACGACATCCTTAGTTGCGCTACCGTCAATTTACGCTCGTTGTAATAGTTTCCAGTACTGTGCTGGTAAGATTTAAAGGTGCCAGCAGATGAATCTGAAGGTACAAGCCAATATGATGGGAAAGGTTCGATTATGGTTCATACTCGGTAACCGGCAAAATATTTCGAATTTATGATCTTAACATCTGAATATCTAGCTGAATATCTCTCTATCTACCTATGACCTTAAGAACACGACTCCTTTGGTGATGAAAAAATGAATGGATTTTTGCTTATCTTGACTCCTCTTTTACTTTATTTACATTTTCTCCTATTTTCCGCACTTTCATCTTCGACTGATGTAAGATCAAATTGTTTTTTTTTTTTTTTTGGGTATATAAAAGAGGAATGGATCAGGACTGTAAACGATAAGACCAATATGGCCAGTGGCGTTATGAGTTTTTAATACTAGTTCTTCTTTAGGGCTTGAGATTGATAACAGCAATAAAGATGATAACAGAGAAAATTGATGATGATTATTATTGATGTATTGATGATTCAGTGATGTCGATCTCTCTCTCTCTCTCTCTCTCTCTCTCTCTCTCTCTCTCTCTCTCTCTCTCTCTCTCCTAGTTAGTAGTTATTCAGGTTGTGGCAGTCCATTTACTTTGCTTTCTTTGTTTTTTTTAATAAAAGAATTTAAACAAAAATTGAGGCAATTTTATGCTTGTCAACTATTTTAAATGAAAAATTTTATTCAAGTGTAGTTATATACAGTAGTAGTAACAGCAGTGGCAGCTGAGACGTATTTTACACCTGTATTTACTTTTATATCTCAACCCTCATCACTTGGTGTTCCCGATTGGATTTTTATGTAAAGAGAATATAAAAACAAGTAAGAAAATTATATTCGGTCGAGACCGAATCCTTTGTACCTATCACCGCGATCCCAAAAAAAAAAAAACGAAAATAACTACGTTTTCATAATCTGCACTACAGGGTGAGTGCAGGAGCTTTTTTCTATTTTCAGAATAAAAGTGGAAATTTATGTTTTGTATGTGTTTTATTTTCTGAGTAACAAGCAGTTTTTGTTACACAGGTATGTGGGTTTTGTAGGCGTGTCTTCTGAAAAGTTTACGCCACTTTCAAATTCATTTGCAAGTTTTTGCGAACGGAAGAATGCTTACCACAGATACTATGCAGTTGCGCAGACGGACAGATGGACAGATGAATGGATGACAATTCTTAGGTGCCTTCCGAATTCGACCCTGATCATGAATTTACATAATTTATGGAGGTTTTGAACTTCGCTTCTGTGCGTTATAAAAGTTTTGAAAAAAAAATTAATATATGATGCACTATAAAATTAAATAGGCGCGGCCAATATTTCCATTTTTGTACAGGTAATGCAGTCCTGCCCATAGAATATACGTTCAAATTTTTGTAGATATATCGGCTATAGTTTATGGAGTAAGAAATAAAGCAAAGAACCAATTTTTTAATCCTTTTCAAAAAGCGAGATGTCCTTACTTTACGTAGTAATGTGAACGTGTCCGTCGACTAATTTGGCCCATTCTCGGTACCAAACTGCGCACAAGAACTTCTAATGTGTCTGTCAAATTTGAAATTGATAGCTTTACTTTTGCGGTAAGGAGAATGTGTACAGACGGCCAGACATCCAGACGGGTAGAGGCACGTGCTTAAGTTGATTCTAAATTCGATTCTCATCAGAAATGTATATATATATACAGTTTGTAGGATTTCTGGCTCTTCCGTTCTGGCGTTGCAGACGTTGTGACAAAATTAATATACCCCTCGGTGGTCCTTCGGTGATGGGTAAAATAAAACTAAAATTCGTTTCCGTTGCTGTCATTGCGGTCATGTCCGATGGTTCAAAGTTTGTAAATAAACCATAAAACCAAAGAGCATTTAATGTTAAAATGTTAAAACACATAATGCATACGCAAATTAAAGGGAAAACTTTTAATTAAATACAAAAACAAAAATAAAAACAAGAAAAGATTAAAATAAGATGAAATAATATGAATACAAATTAAACAAAGTAAGTGATACTTGCACTTGCGTTAAGATATAAAACACAAAACTTTAGTTATTGCTCAGCATGCGACGGCTGACGCATCATTTAGAATCATTGAGTATTTTTAAACTCTTTATATTTCGGTGGATGCTGCACAGTTCCGATAAATTTAAGCCAAGCGTTTATGTATTTTCAACTATTGTACACATAATTTCGGTACTCGAGATACGAGCGGAAGCGAGTAAGAGAACCACAGAGAATAAATTTATGCGCTTACGGAGAATTACTTAGTATAAGTTTCTAAGAAATAAACACAATGAAGAAATAATGATATCATGTGCACTGGGAGTTATTTAATGGCAGCATTGTAGATATAGGAAGGAAGGAAATCTTATTGCATAAATCCATGCATATCAGCGAATAAAATACGATACTAAACTTATACGCTTACTTACTACGCATATGATATTGCAAGAAATTGAACAAAACCCATTGTATTCCATAATCCATTTAATCCATTTGTATATATTAGACTGCACAGCCTAAGTTGGAGTATATATGTGCATAAAGCGTATAAATTTGTAGAAAAAATTAAGCTGGTTTATGCTTCCACACTAGAGAACTAGTTAATGTTGAGGTAATCTTTAATCTTTATGCTCTTCAATTGGGGAATAGATTCTATTAAAGCTTTGCTCTGTCAATTTAAAAAAAGTTTTTGAGTCGTTGCTGTCGCAAAATAAAAAATAGGAAAATGAAATTTAGCACAAACACTCCTCCATCGCTTAGGAATATAAGGTTCAAAAATGGGTGTGATCTTCCCAAAGTCCATAAGAAAGTGAAACTCGAAATCTCGAAAACCCACCAACAATTTTTTCACATTTTTTTTTTTTTTTTTGGTCTATAACTCCCGATTCCGTGAATATTTCACCTCATTTGCCATATACTTTTTAACTTTAAAATTTTCGTAAAGACTTCTAGTACCAGAAGCCTTTTAGTTGTATGGATTTAACTCTCGGTTACACGATAGATACGTTCCCAAAAAATTCGTGGAAAAAACATAGTGGCTATATGAAGAAATAGTGGATTGATTCCAGGTCTAAGAAAGCAATTGAAAAATATAATAAAAAATATTAAAAAAATTCATTTAAGAGTTTAATTCATGTTTACACATTTTACTTCATTATAAATTATGTTTTGAAAAATCAAATTGAATTTCGTAAAAAATACATTAAGTCTTTACTCTACGCTTAATTCTGAGAATCTCACTCCTATACGAATGTAACCGACATAATTTAACTGAATTGGGAAAAATATAACGCGAAGTTACAATTAATATATGGGAGAAGTGGGAATGAAAAATTCATTGAAAAATTCAGAGAACACTCAAAATCGTGTTAAAAAAAAAAAACAATTCGTGTAAAGAGAGAATTTTTTTTCTCTTTAACTCGTCTTAAAACAAATTACGTGTTGAAGAAATTTGTGTCAGAATCAGGAAATTAGGTGTATTTTAATAAAAAAACAAGTAGGAATACTGTAGTCGGACTAGATCGACTATTATATACCCTACACAACATTGGCTAACACAATTCTAATTTTTATTATAGAACGCAAAGATTATATCTTGTGCGTATTAATGGAGAAGCGGGCCCTAAACTCAACCTAATATAGTACAAGTTGAATCCATACATATGGCAGGATCCAAAAATAGGCGTGGATGGTCTAAATTGTGTAGAGTTTATTTTTTTTTTTTGTTATGAAACTACTATGACATTATGAGTTATTTTCCATGACCACATATTATAACTTAGACTTTTCTGCTCTACAATGGATCAATTTTCGTGAAAATCCTTAATGGTGAGATCCAAAAAATAGGCCGAACTTCAGTTTACTATCACTTAGCTACTTTTGCCGAGAAATTTTGAAAATTAAATTTTTTTTCCATGTAACGACTTTTCAGTATAGGCTATTGTATGGGGAGTTGTCGGGAAAGTGGACCGAACCGAACCACTTTCAATGTGGAGGAGTGTTTGTCCTCGGGCCAAAACACGTCAGTGTACCAAATTTCATCAAAATATCTCAAAAAGTGCGACCTGTAGCTTAAACACAAATTTAGATGGATAGTGATTTGACCAACAGACAGGCTTAGATCAATTCAGATTATGATTGTGAATCGATCGGTGAAATAGAAGGTGAGTTCTGCGTGGACCGCGTCAACCGAATAAATATTTAAAATAATTAAAAAGAACTAAAAGATTGAATAAATTTTTTTTCCTAATTTTGAAATCGATATTCGGAAAAACCGTAGTTTTGAAACTTCTTATTATGTACGAGTATGTTTCGTTTGCTTTAAATATGCAATAAAAATTTTCTATCGTACGGAAAACGCATAGAAAACGATATGATTCAAATGGTTGGAAACAAAGCTAACATTTTATTAGTTGTTGCCTAAGGTTATGCCTTAACATTTTTTTTTAAAGTGGTTTTCGTCAACAAAACGTTTTGTATGTAAATAATTGGCTCTCCTTTATATTGTGATTTACTATTGCATTTTAGTTTTTTTTTTTTTTTTTTTTTTGTTTCATTTTAATGTGCTCGTTTGATTTCTCTGGGGAAATGTTTTAGTATATCAAGCACTTAGTTATACTGGTGGATACGGTGGCGCTTTATTTATTGCTCTTAAATTTACCGCTTTATATAATATTTGATTATTAATTCGTTTATTTACTGCGACAGTTGAAACTATCGTATGATTTATAAAACTGTGTTTGTAACGCTGTCAACTTATATGCTTTACTATTTTAAGCTTTAAATTGAATTTGACCCTTTTTGAATAGTTAGGCGACGAAATATCCAACATCTTGCAAGTTCTTAAAATTCTATCTTTGTGTGTAAAAGTATTTCATTTAATTATCATAAAATTAATTTAAGCGTGCAATTAAGCACACTTACCGTTTACATGCTTGACTGGTTCGCATTTCCAGTTGACGTTAACAAAAAGGAAACAAAGAGAGACAGAGAGCGAGCGAGAAAATTTCCCAATACCATCATATTGCACATAGTTTCCTGATGATACTTTCTATGCAATTAAAATAATTTTAACGCTCGAATATTTATCATTAATTTGATTTTAATATACATGCACACAACCAACCAAACACTAGGATTGAATGTACTTGAAAGTGGTTTAATTTCAGTCTCTCTTTTGGAGAGAGTCACGTACACTGCAAAGTATTGTTAAGGCGCAACTCATAAGTCCTTTTAGTCCTTTTAGTTCAATGTACAAATTGTACACGGATCGTATACCTTTTAGCCACTGCGACAAAAGTTTTGATGTGGATTGGACTGAACTGCTACGACTAGGAAGAGATTCCGCATTACGGGCGGCGGCGGCAAATGACTTTTGCAGGTATTCGATTCTGCCTGGTCACTGTACAAAGACTCTAATAATGGGCAAAAGATATATTCTTTGAAAACTAACTGTGAAGAATACTAACAGTTACGTCGTACTCTTCTTACCACAAGATTTTTTCATAAAGGCGACCAATTTTATTTAGGCATCATGTCATCTGTATGGAAAGGATGGAAAAGATGGAGAACGGATGTCAATACACAGCAACACTCTGCACAGCCTGAGGGAGACGATATAATGCTGCTTAGCGAGAGGAGCCAGTAACGAAAAACATTATGTAAAATCTTATCTTCTCTGAAGTATTCTTCTTTCCCCAATAACGCACCGATGGACAGAAAAGGCAGATTTAGACGTTTAAAATATTTGCAAACTTTGGTCGTTCATTTCATTAGAATATTTTGCTTTGTATGCAATGTGAGAAGTAAGTTTCCACTTTTTTTTATTTTTTTTTGTTTTGTTTTTTCTTTTTTCTGTTGGTTTTAGACGTGAATCAAGTTATTCACAATCAACATTTCCCAGCGATAGGATAGATTGTGCACACTTCTACACTAGCAACCAGCATAATATCTCTGGTTAACTTCAATGCCTCGTTCTCGTTCTCGTTCTCGTTCTGCGAGCAAGCAAATCAACAACAGATGACTTGTGGATTCAATTTTTGTTGATATATGATAGAGCTGCTCTATCTACCATGAACAAAAAATACCATTCGGGATTAAATGGAAATAAACTTGTATTGTATCTGCTGGTGTCGCTTCGTGAAATACTCTACATTGGCACAATGAAGCGTCATTTTCCCAACGGGTAAATAAAATAGGCAGGCGCGCTAGCGTATTGTTTTACGGGAAAACGTAAACAAAAACATATGGTTTTAGAACAAAAACATAGAAATCAACATAAGCATGAACAACAAATGTACAAAATGAAAACCATTTTGTTATTCTTCATAATCTGTTTCAATTTTATGACACCATCGAGACTCTGTTCGCGTGTTGATATTGATCCCTAGCTTGGAAATTACCATTTGTGACTCTCTAATAGAACAATTTCAACTTTAAAATAAATGGTCTTCATTACTTGCTTTTCGTTTCTTGCAATATAACGCTTGGTACAACAACAAAGTTGCAAATCACGTACACATTATTGTGAAATTTTTAAAGGAACGATCATCATTTCTTCTTGTGCTCTCTTTGCTTTTTGTTTTATTTGTGTGCGTGTATGCATGCAAAATCATGTGATTCTTTACCACCAAAGTTGAAGTCCCAACTCGAAATGGAAATTCATTTCATTGTGTCATCGCCATAGGATCCAAGAGCGCTTTATGTAGAGATAAAGGTGTTCACGCCTAACACTTTATAGATAAACAAGAAAGATTTATATATACATCTTTAAAGATATGGATAGATTAGATAGATAGCTTGCTCTAATCGAAATTTTAAGATATATATGCCACAGAATCCCTGTCGGATTCTCACCTTGCACGCATTGTGTTGTCGCTCCCATCAAAATTAAGGCAAGTAACTAAAATTCAGCAGTAAATTAATTGAAGGCTTCAAAGCAAGTTTGAAAGAAGATGTTTTCCCGTCTGCGTGCTATCCAACCAAAGAAAAGCAAAGACATTGTCCATAGCACGCAAACTGTGATATGCTACATATCGAGTCAGCTAATTGCTCAACATGCTCAAGATACGTTTTGTTCGTCTGAAGCCTTATTGGACTTTGAATATTGGAGCCAAGTGACATATCGAATCAAATCACTTCCGAATAAAGCCGAAAATAAACATTAATTTTGGCCCAGTGCGCTTTTTACATTTCCAGGGTAAGAATAGAATTACAAACGCGAGATGTCTGCTCTCTTAGTTTTTTTTTTTTTTTTTTTTGAGTCTTCCGATTGCCGTTCAACGCGTTCAATTACACATGTATCGTTTTTATCATACCCTAAAATGCAGTTGTATGTCAAGTGGTAATTTTACGAATTCAAAAGTTAATTGTTGGTGTCACTATATCAGGTGAAGTGGTGGGAATACTTTTAGAGATATGCACAAAGAAAATATTTATTCAAAATTATTAAATTTTTTATATATAAATACGGAGCAGCTTTTCAAGTCTAGCTACAGCTTCAGATACAGGCTCTTTTTATATTGCGAAGAGAGAAAGATAGATAGTGACACTAGTTACGCTATTGACAGAGAGAGAGAGAAAGAAAGAAAGAAAACGAGAGAGAGAGAGAGAGAGAGAGAGAGAGAGAGAGAGACAGCTTTAGGTTAGGTGTTTATACCCAGCACTGAAGGAGAGGGGGTTAACTCACTTTATCATAATGTTTGCCACACTTAGGAGGAAGCTTCAGAGACCTTGCAGAGTTAAATTCTTGATGAGCATGAAATCCCAAATTGAGTAAGCCATGTCTGTCCGTCTGTGTGGTGTTGTTGACACCCTCCTGATCGCAAAAATTAAAATATTGCAAGTCTTTGCACGCAGGTTGGTATTGAAAATGGGCCAAAATGAATGGGAGCGCAAGTTCACAGTGAAACGTTAACTGAACGCAATTTCGTGTTTCTAAGCAAAAATTTGTGGGTTTTTGCTCATTGCTTACAAGTTGTTAAAGATAGAAGACTAGAAGGCTTGTCCCCACATAAAAAAAATCGGCCTTGTTCGCACAAAGTTACAAGTGATTAAATTACCTCTTTTTCCACTTTTTTGAGTTCTTATGCTCATTAATCATAAAGTAAACAAGACAGAATATTTAAAACTACTTTGTACATTGCCCAGAGGCAGAAGAGGAAGCCACCTAAAAAGGCGTCAACTCTAAAACAGATATGTCCACTACGGCGTGGTGGATTAATTTTTTCTTAATAATACTATCGATATGGGTATCAAATAAAAGGACTCGGAGAGTGGAAGGCAACAACACGAGTGTGTTAATTCTAAATTAATGGTGGTGGGCGTGACAAAGTGGTGGTTTAATTGTTTTTCTGCAATACCGTTGATAGGGGTATCAAATAAAAGGACTCGGAGTGTAGAGGGCGACAAAGTGATGGACATGACGATGGTGGTAGGTTAGTTTTTCTTAACGATAGCTTTTAATAAAGTTAAAGGTAAAAAGTAAATTTTGTTCCACTCACTTTTTTATGACAATAAATAAAAGCATTCGGCGCCAAAGATTTTAATGGTGGTGGGTATGCGAGATTCGGCCCCAGCCGAATATAACTTTCTTACTTGTTTTCATTGAGATCTTCATTTTCGATTGCAATTTTTGTTGTGCTGATCAGTGTCGATTTGATTATTCTTAGCACTACAATCGCCTTATTCTAATTATCGGTGTACATATGTGTGTGTATAAGCTAAGTGCTTAAAG
Source organism: Glossina morsitans morsitans (assembly GCA_001077435.1). Lineage (NCBI taxonomy): Eukaryota > Metazoa > Arthropoda > Insecta > Diptera > Glossinidae > Glossina > Glossina morsitans. The sequence continues at coordinate 89,290 of CCAG010001370.1, forward strand.
GAAAGAGAATTAACATAACAAAGTACACGAGTGCGTGAGAATTTTAGACCTTAATCACGGTCGTTTCAATTTGCTGGCGGTAGATAGAGATATTAGGCGCAGCAATGTTTGCAAAACAAAAACCTTGGCAGACAAGAGCACATCTGCATCCTTCTATAGATTCCCAGTAATTCTTACGATTTTCTAAACGCTGTAAAGAAAGAGTATTTGAAATGTCATTACAACTTTGGATAACGCCCAAAACGGATTGTGCGGAACCTATGTATTCCTTTTTATAATATCTCAACGGTTTGTTCACCACCCCAGAGTCTCGAAGAAGTATATTAGACTTTTTATTCCAGTACACGGCCGATATTTTACAATCCTGTACATCTCGAACCAATATATATGTATATATATATATATATATATATGTATATATATATATATATATATATATATATGTATATATGTATATATTTATATTTTATTTATTTATTTATTTTTTTCAAATAAATATATATTTTTAAATATAGGTTTTTTTTTTCAAAAATTGACAAATACAAAACTAGGTCTCTTTCTGTTTGAAGTAGTTTGGTTTCTCATATGTGTGTATGGGTTTTCATTTTTTTTTTTATTTCTAGCATTTATGTTTTTAATTTTTTTTTTTATACTACATACCCACAACTCTGCAAATTTCCGATTAAAGTCATCCAGCCGTATATTTGCTAAGCAATTGCATAAAAATTTAATTAAAGTTATGCGCAAAAGTACGCTTTTTGCCAGAAAAAGGAAAATATTAATAAAACTATTATTATTATTTATTTTTTGGAAGCAAAAAAAATGCCTTTTTTTTTTTGCGGGCGCATTAGAGCGAATGAATGATTTTTTTTTAAATTACTATATATATTGAATTAAATATTTAAAATCCAAGCAAAGTGATTTGAAGTGTAATTAAATTTTTCGGGTGAATAGAATTTTATTAACATTAAAGTTCAACGAATGGCTTCAAACTTAAATGACACGATTTAATAAAACAGATATTATTTGGAGAGCTAACGATATATATATGTGTGCAGTAAATGAATAAAAATCATTCTTTGGATATTATAAGTCTAACAGATTATTTTAGGATGTTCAGGTACTGCATGGATACCCATAATGCCCGGAGCAGCAAAACGAAATCTTGAAAAGAATTCCCGTAATATTGATCCTATGCTTACTTTTTTCCCACGTGATCTACTTTTCGAGATGCCGATGATACCTCTTTCTACCAAAAGAGATCATTTTGCTCCCCCATTTCGGTCCGCTTGCTACTGTCGTCAAATAGAAGATAGGAACCTGACGCTTTCTATAAATATTTCTTGGTCGATGAACAATGCAAGGTTAAACGCTGGGCGTGATCTCATGTCATGTGTTCATTATGCGCATGTGAAAGAAACTGGAACCACCCGGGGTGAAAGCACACATCTTTTTCACATAATTAGCGATCCCATAAAGACATATTTTAAAATCTGTGACCCGAATATTCGTTGCGATTGTTTTTAGGTAAAGTCCAAAAATAGTATTGATCGTGTTATTCATACGCAGGTTACAGTTTGCGATAAAATTCCAATTCCCATTTATTTGCAGCTTAATTCCCATTTATTCGAACACACATTAGCATTTTTTCCACCCAATTGCAAATTTACTTGCAAGCAATCAAGGAGTGTTTGTGCTAAATTGTGTAAACCCAATTTGGTGTTTACAACTGTGGCAAATCCGCAAAATAGGGGATCAAAATGAGCCCTCTTGGTCGAAATAGGTATATGTAAAGCGTTGAGTGGCGTTGAGATAAATGCAATGGAAGCAAATGAAATGTGATTCTTGTGTTCATCCAGATGTAGGGACTGCGTTGTGAAATTGTTTCTATGATGCGTTTATAGTGTCTGGAGACGAGAACTTGTACGATCTTATCCACAACGGTGTTGTTTTCACCCTTAAACGAAGGAAAAAGTAAGCCTTGTATATTTCTATGCGAGGCTTAAGAGCAATTATAGGAACTGTTACGAAAAATTATCCTCATCGTCAATCAAGGCACATAATGATCTCTACTGAGGCTTTGATTCTATCTTGCTTGATTCTCGATTCAGACTCACCTCATGAGTTCTTAAAGGTCTAGAAGAGGTGTTGACTTTTGACTATAGAAGGCTAACGGAATATATTCACTTTCAAATGATTTTTGCGATGGCCGTCTAAGCTGTCTTGCTTGAATGCTACCACGGCCGCTGCTCATTTTCTGTCAAAACTATTTTTTCCTTTCAAGTAGTTACACCGAAACGATCGTTGAGAAGGAAACCGTAATGACGTTTCGATACGACTTTGCTTAACCCAACTATTGCAACTTTTAAAAAGAATTTCAAAAAAGAAAGGAGACAAGCAGAGCAATCGCAAACCCGACTTGAAGACTCGTCTTACTATAATTTTTTTCATAAATCTCCTAGAATAACCGTGGATCAACCGAAGCATAGACCACAATTGATACAGAAACTGCAAGAGCTTCACACTACAAGCACTTCATATGAAAGGAAATAATCCTGAGACACCCTTTTAATATTATTTATTTATTATTAATTAATTATAATAAATCTTTAGTATGGAGGTAGAGACGACTAAGTTGATATATTAATAAACGTGTTGTTAAATAAGAATCAACTCATTTACAGGTTTCATTTACATTCCTTATTGTTTATTTATTTATTTTTTTTTAAATAATATACAAGAGACGATTCATTAAAAATAAACACTCAAGGATAATAATTGCGTAGATACGGACCTACATTAAGAATTTATTACACAAGACAATAAAAACAAATGAAGAAAAAAAGACGAATGAAAACAAAAAAAAAAACAAAGTGAACAGCATGCACCGAATGAAACCAATGAAAGTGTCACAGCAGTACATGGTGTGCTGGCGGTAACGTTACTGTAAAAAAGCAAAACTGTGACAAAATTGCTTGCAATTATAAAGAAATTTTAGTCGGTCGCGACCGAATCTTCTATACCCATTACCCATCATCCAAAAAATAAAGGGAAATAGGACAACTATATTTTCATACTCTACAACCTTGGCTGGGCGCGGATGATTTTTTCCACTTTTATTCGAAACGCGAAAATTTATACGATATATATGTTGCCCTTATGCGTAACAAGCAAAAAACACGAAAAGGAAAGGGGTTCACAGTTTTTCTTATATAAGCGTGTGGGCATTGAAGGCGTGTTCTTTGAAAAGCTGGGTTCATTTTCATATTCTTTTCTAAGTTTGCAAGCGATATCTTTGTACAATGCTTTGTACATAACTACTAAAGAGTTGGACAGGTGAACAGGTGGGTAGATCAATGGACGGATATGCTTAACTGCATTCCGAATTTATAACTGGCCGAGAATTTATATGCTTTGTGGGATTTTTCAAGCTTGCTTCAATGCGTTACAAAGGTTTTGAAAAAAAAAGATTAAATTTTGACAGACTATAAAATTGGGTAGGCGTAGCGAACATTTTACCTTTTTGTAGAAATAGTACAGCATTGCCTGTAGAATATACGTTCCATTTTTTGTATACTTATCCGCTGTAGTTTATGAATAATGAGCAAAGAACCAATTTTTTATTCCTTTTGGAAAACAGAGGCATCCTCACTTTATGTGGTACTGCAGACGCGATCTTCGACAGACTTGGCCCATTTTCAATACCAATTACAGTGCAAGAATGTTCCAATGTGTTTGCTAAATTTGAAGTCAATAGCTCCATTCTCGAGGCCAGGAGAATGTTTACAACAAACATTATATAGATGGAAGGACGGACATGCCTAACTCCATTCGATCGAATTTGATGCTGATCAACAATACACATACTTTGTACAGTCTTTGAAGCTTCCTTCTGGACGTTGCAAACGTTTTGACAAAATGAATATACCCCTCATCCTTCGGTGTAGGGTAGAAAAACTGCGACAATAACCAGAAAAAAAATAATTAGCCACTATGCGAACTAACCACGCCATATTGAAGCCATCATTGCTTTATTAAAAACAAGAAGTGGAATTTTGAAGATCTTTTACAGAATCTATATTTACATATTGTCAAGAAGGGTATTTACGAAAAGTGTCGCAATTGCTGCGACTTATTGCATACTAAATGAAACGTGTGAAGAATAATTATCTGATAAAGCTTCTGAATCTCGAGTGGACGCTCGCGATTGTACGGAGTGAACTATTCAAAGGCGCAGCGGTGACCAGTATATGTCCACTGCTTTCTTTAGTATCGGTGTAATGTGGATTTAGTTGAATATGTGTAGGGAGATGTTCCTGTCATATGTTCTAGGGTGAGAAACGGGCTCTGTCCACCTACCAGGGCTTGTTCAGACTTTTTCAGTGCGTTGACGCTCGTTTGTTCTGGAGTTGCCCGTATAAAACATCACAACCTATCTCTGCTTGTGATTGAGAAATCTTGAGATATCTAAAGAGAAATTCTTCGCCAAATAACGGAAAGCAAAGCGGATCCTTGCAATAATCCTAAGCAAAAAACGATTTGGTTTACACTTAGCCAATGTGTTAGCGTCGGTTTCTAAAGTTATTGTCCGGATTGGGTGGAAGCGGCTCAGTATAAATATCGGCCATACCGACGGGCAACTACTCAAACAAACGAAGGAGTTTATTACGAATAGCACTTACAAAGCAATTTGGCGAAAGCTTGTGAAAAAAATATCTGCGATAAATAAGAGACGACTCGACATCTCAATGCCTTTGTAGGACATTATTCGATGACATGATGCTATAAAGCAATTAATAAAATGTTTCAATTGCTGCTTGAATGGTAGGTAGATTGTCTGGCAATCTTGATATCGAACTTGTATTTGGGGATGACGGTTTTCGTTAACGAGCATTCCTTACGAGTTGATAGCTCTCGATAGCGTTATTTTGTCGTGCACACATCACACCGTTCGTATCACAAATATTCCATTGCAAATAAAACAAACGAGAAGCCCAACTCGATATGGAAGCAAGCGAGCGCCGTAAATGGAAAAAGTGACTCATTTTTGTCTTTCGTATCGTCCGATGGCTCGTAAGCTCGATAACGAGAACCGTAAACTGACGTCTGCTTTTTCCGGCTAAAATTTACTTCCATTGATACACAGGGAACGCTTTGATTCTTAGGACGGCTCAACATATGATTTGTTTCCCTAATGCTAAAAAAAAGCATTGAAGCTGAGAATAAAACAATCTGTGGCCATAGACGAATGGAAAACAGTTGGAACATCACATTCCTATATATTGTTATGTACGAAATATTCTTTAAAAACAAATTTGAAATTAGCTCAAGTACTAGGGATTAATCGAACTCTGAATCGTAAATTATTTTTATATTCCCTTAGTATAATTCCAGCATAAGGTAAATCTTAAATGATGGGTGGATGGGTATCGAGATTCATCACAAGGCTGCGGATTGGCAACAGATTTAGGATTTTCTCTCACAATAACTTTCATATTTAAATGCTTCGGTGCTTGCACGTGTGAAAGATAGCGTACGTGCCTGGATTGGAGGTGTCATATTTATTAACCGCACGCACACATGTCCCGTTATATTTATAAACAAACAGTAATTTTCAGTTAGTCAGTTGCATTTATTTATTTATATTACACTCTTTCAGATCTCCGTATACAGGCTATCACTTCGCTCATTGATTCATTGATTATGAGCGTTGGTGCAAATGAAATGTCACGAAACGTGCCTTTTTTGGTTTTTCCTCTTTCTGTTGCTGTTGTTGCTGTTGTTGGTGTTGTTGTTCCTACTTTTTATTTATATGACATTTTTCCATTTATTCGCATGTACACTCAATAAATAAATGGGTCGAAGTATTAAAAGAAACGAAACAAAATAAACGATTTTTGTACCCTACACCACTTGCGATACAGAGCATATTAAGTTTGTGCCGGCCGTTTGTAATACCCAGAACGAGTTAAAATAGACCCAGCTTTTATTCTATCGGTTGAGTCATAAAATGATTCTAAACTGACCTAAGCTTGCCTGTCCGCATATCCGTCTGATGTCTGTCCATGTGTATTTGTGTTCAACCTACAACTCGTCCCAACTTTTGCGATATTTTAGTGAAATTTGGAGCACAGACTTGTTCTGACACAACCACAACTTCTATTGAATATGGTTCAGATCGGTCCACTTTTTCGACCACTCCACAAACAACAGTTTATTTTGAAAAGCCGTTACATGAAAAAATTCTTTCAACTACACACGCTGCGTAACAGTATTTCGACATTCTAAATTGGTATATAGTATATTTTGTTCGACTCTGGAAATCTTTTGAACCTTCTCTCATATAAGTGTTTCCACGAGAACTGAATCTTTATGTAATAAAAAGATATAGTTTTTAATAGTTCAGGGTGAAAATTAGTTCATAATAGTAAATTGACAAAGAAATGAATTTTACCGAATTTCGACCACGTAGGTCTACTTGTGGATATATACCAGCGTATATAAAGTTGCTCATAAAATGTAACCCAGAAAGTTAGTTGTGTTTGTAGTCTGACACAAAAATTAAGTGAATCACTTTTGAACCATATAGGCCTATTTCCAGGACCCCACAATTGCGCATAAATCGCTTAAAATTTAATGAGAATTATAACTGAACGTTAACTAATTTAAAAGATATTGAGTGTAATAATATGGAAATACGCCGAGAAATTTTGATCTCGTAAAGAGTCTATAAGTTTTAGAAGAAGTTTTAGTTAGAAGAAGCCGCTGATATATGGATGCTGATATAAGGATGCATAAATACATCGAATTATATGTAACGGGCTACGATGAATGCAATTCACGGTCAAAAAATGAATCTTAGTTTTGGAATAGTTAGGAAAAATGCGTGCGGAGGTTGACATAAGACAGCGAATTGAGAAATCGCTGTACTAAAATGTACTAATGTTATAAATGAATAAACTGATAAATAAATGAACTCATGCCATGTATACAGTTACGCCACATACAATGATAGCGGTATTATTTTCCTCGACAATGGCATAAATCCGACGGCTGTACAGAGGTTAGATTTCCAACATTTCTGTTATTTACCGTCAGTAGTAGTCATTAGGCACATCCTTCTGCCATGTACTGCACTTACATAACTTTTACAAATAAGAAGACTATTGTCGGGCAAGGCTGGCAATTAAGTACCCTACACCAATTCGCCTAATACACTTATTTATATTATTTTCAGGCAAAGACATATTTTTTCATGAAAGCCCACATGTTGAATGGCGCCGAAAACATCAAATGACGTCATCCAAACGTAGAAAAGTTAATTTAGTTCGTAAAAATCCTATTATTTTTCAGTTTCCGTTATGCGTTGCTATGAAAGAATTTTCATCATAAAATGTTAAAAACGAAATGCATCTCTGAAGGGCTTACTATTTGCGCCCTATATTGAGATAGCTTATATGGAGTGGGGTCCAAGAAGCGGGTCCATGTGACTCAAATTTGATCCGCTTAAGTTTTATGTCAAATTGCTATTTATACTTAGCTTTCGTCGCCCTTTCACCACACTTTGCTATTATGCCGCGATCAGTTCTTTTATTTGCAACGATACTCTTAGCGCGACAAGACGAAAAGAAAATTTCACTTTTTCATTAATCGATAACGAATGAAAGTAGTCAGTCGTTACACATTTAAGAAACTGTACATGCATTCGTCGCAAGTACCGCGTGATTTGATGTATGCTAATCTTTCCCATACAGTTGTAGTGTATAATGTCCGGTTGGGAACGCTTCTGCCTTAGGCCGTCCCTTGGTGAGAAAACATTTTTCCTTTCCCTTTCCAATGAAAACAAATTCATATGAGATACATCGACAATCCCTGCATTTCATCAGGTGTATAAAGAAATCGTTACCGCTTTGTTTAACAAACGACTTTGCTTTGTCCGTGGACATTTATCAAAGTGCGGCTTTCCGCACCTTGGAAGTATTATCGTCAACCTTTTTATCTAACAGCGAAAGCCATGCTGTTTGCAATTGCGAAATGCATTTTCCGCCTTAAGCCGAAGCGGTTGAATCGTCGCGGGGAAGGTAAAACAGACGCCATCACAATATCGGAAGCGTAAAAAATTATTGTGTAAATTGGGGAAGTCCCTGACATCGAAGGGCAAGCGAACTATATTTGCAGAGATTGTGTGAGTGTGTTCAGCTCACTACAGCCCAACAAAATCATTACTAAAGTATATATACTACCAGCGACAATAAAAAATTATAATTGTGAGCCGATTGTTAAGCGATAGAGCGGCTGTAATAAGAGTAAACGTATTATATGATGATTTCTTAGTACAACGATCCTCAGCCGCATATCTCAAAACCCATTCCAGAGTCTTTAGCGACATTTAACTGTACTGTGCTACCACTTCCAATCTATTTACAAGAGATTTCTCGTTTTGAGTAAAATCTACTTAATCGATAATCTAATATTTGGCGAAGCAGCGCTCCTGAACTGAAAGTAGTTCATAGTGATACGAAAGTGCAACGTGAATGTGTAAGAGTACGCACTATGAGCGTATGTGTATGGTGGTGTGTTGGTCGTTTACAAACTAGCTCACACCAACTACAAAGTTGCCATAAAACATTGCAGAAAATTATTGCGAATTTTGCTAGAAAATTAGCACGATGTGCAAACGTGTTTGTTGCTTGATAGACGCGTACTGCTCTATGCTGTGACGAAAGATGCGCGTCTTGATAAATTAAAATACTCGGCCCATGGTAGGTGATCCAAAAATGGTCCCTAGACTGCATTAAAATTGTTTAAGGACTTCCAAAAGGCTCTGCTAACGTATTGGTTTTGCTCTAGATCTTTTTATACTGAATATATGGTAAAGTAGAACGAGCGAAAATTCATTGATAGCTCGACTGAACGGTTTATAAGTTAAGTTAATTATCGAAAAAATACTTAGGTTGCCTAAACTTTATCGGCGCTAACGGACTTAATCACGGAAGTGTTGTTGAGCAAAGCTTTTTGTCTTCTTAGCATTCATTCCGACAAATACTTATTTATTCTAGTTTGGTTTCGTTCTATATGATATGACAGAGCTGCCATTGAAAATTAAAAAAAAAAAAAAAATGCTAATTTATCAAGAAACAAACAAGAGAAAGTGAAAAGCAATAAATTAAAAAAAACAAAAAAACAAAAAAAAATTTAATACAATTAAAAAAGAACATGATTAAAAGCTTTTCCTTAGAAAAATAAAAAGAATTTCGTTTCCTTAGAAAACTTCATAAAATGATTTTAGTCGAAAAGTCTGCCGTTATACGTAACCGCTGGAGGCGGGAGTCCGATAATTTTATCGTATCGTTTGTGACGCTTAAGTCCTACAACGATTCTTGATTAGGATAAAACTACAAGTCAACTTAATATCAATTGGACATCTATGCCATTCTTTACATGCCCTACATAGATTGCTATAGCAATTCTTGGAAAAAAGTTAAAACTCAGAAAGTCCATTTTGGATTCAATTCCCACAATTATTGCATATGCAAATGAATGCCTTTGAGTAAGACAAGCACGTCTGAACTAAACTTTGAAAGTATATATAGAAAAATGAAGATTTGTTTAGGTACGAGGTCTGCACCAAGTGCTTGTAACGGAGGGAATTTTTTGGTTTAGTTGTGTAAAGCATACAAGCATAACCGTTTTTTGTTTAAAGTGTAAGTGATTCGTGGATGCCATCGAAGATAGTAAACGAAATGAATTTCAATTTTTCATTTGAATTTTATTGGTTTTGAGAATTCCAGCAACACGTTGTTCCGATTATGAAAATTCATATTTGGCGAGATGTTCAATATGCTTTTCTAAGAACGACAAAATCACTACAATCTCCATTGGTCGACATCATCTCCCCCACACCACCGCACCTCCCCCTCCACCAGCACAGTAATACCTCCTGATTACGAAGAAGAAGAAAGGAAACACAAGCACAACGATAGTGTGCGTATTGCTTAATGCGAAAAAGATCATCAATAGCCTCAACTATATTAATACAAATGTGTATGGGGAGTGCGCGTATAAAGATATGTATGCGTATTTACATCATCAGTGGCCCGAAGGCGGCCACTTAACAGATTATGCAAATGAAAACAAAATGAAAAATAAAAGAAAAGTTGCATAAAAAGCAGTGCGTGTGTTATGTTTTTAATGAAATGTGTTTTTCTTTGAAAAAGCAGAAAAAAAAGAAAAAAAAAACAAATTCAGTTTAAAAATAAGTTTTATTGACGTCATACACCATAAGTGAGTGACTGAATGTATATTTAATTCAAATGTTTGACTTATTTTTAGCAAAACAAAAAAAAAAATAAATTCTTTTTGATTTGATGCATTTTGTGGTTGTGTGGTGTTTTCTGTTTTTTTGCTTTTTTTTTTTGTTTTTTTTTTTGTTTTTTTTATCTATATAACATGTTACACATTCCACTTTCACTTTTTGTCGGTTCTGTTCTGTTCTTGGCAGTCGGGCATTTTACAGTTACAAAAGAAATTCTGTTATTTTCAGACAATAAAAAAGATATTTATAAATAAATTTCTTCTTCTTATTTTTTCTTTTTGAAAAATGAAAAATAACATATGGCTGATGTTTAGATGTGAAGAGTCACATAAACATTTTCATCCATATCGAGTTCATTGTAAAGTATATCCGGTCGCAGTCTGGTTAAGCAACCCAATGCAAGCAGCCAAACTATGCATTGCCATAAAAAAAAAGAAGCATTATCACTATGGTCACTGGGAACATCCGTAAAGAGACATAAGTAACTTTGTGCAAAAAAGACTCTTTTTTTCAAATTGCTCGCTGTTGTGATTACCGAAATGAAAACATTTCCATAGAAGACACATTTATATATATGTGTATGTATATTTCTTCACTTTTTTAAATAAAAGTAAAGAAAGTCATATTCGGCTCAGGACGAATTTTTTCGTATTTACCAGCAACTTTTACACGATAAAGTCAAATTTTATTTATTCCCAATAATTATATATAACATTTAGTCGTATATTATCCGACTCACTTGTTAGCATTTCCATTCGTTTCGTTGGGCTGCAGCAGCTCTTACAGTAAGTTAATCACCACAAATATTGGCCTCAAATATATTCGGCTTTCCTGTTCATATCACGGAGTCTCCTAATTTGTGCAATGATTTTTCCCACTTCTGGTATAGTGTTGTGTGTATTTTTAAAAACCTGTCACGATTTTGCTTACCCGATTCGAGAAGTTTTTCGCCCGCAAGTCGATCTAAGGCACGCTTGAGCAGAATAATTTATACAGTTACGTTAAAGCATGCTTCCGCAGGGGTAAGTCAAGGTTCGACAAGTGCGCATGGATAGCGGTGAAGCCTATAGTTAGCAAAACAGTTAAGAGCTTTCCATAGGGTCGTTGTTAGATTTAAAACTAAAGACAACAACAAAATTTCTTCAACATAATTAAAATTGTTTGGTGTTTAAATGACGAGAATAATGGATACTTTGAAGAACAAATTCACTCACTCACTCGTTACAATGAACAGTTAGTTGCCTTCGTGGAACGTTTTGTGTATTAACAGATAAATCAAAGAATTTATTTACACAGTTTAGTTCACTTAGCATATTTTAACGATAAACAAACAATTTTGAGTGTTATGTTATGTTGCCAAATCTCGGCCTTAGAGTGCATGTGCTCGAGCGCTACCAGAAAATTGATTGGTGTTCCGTTTCTTTTCAGAAATTTGAAGAAAAATAAAACATATTGAGCAAGCAAGTTGATGATAGCTACAGAATACAGAATTAATTTTCATTAGCGTTTACGCAAAAAACGCAAAATTTTATGCATTTATATAATAATTTTTTCTTTTAAATATGCATGAAAATCTTATGCAAAAAATCGCTCCACAATCATACTGTGGGGGCAGTAAAAGCTTCTTAAAACTAATTGAAAATTAATTTATAATTAATTTTTTATAAATTATTCGATTAAACAAGGCGAACGCTAATCTTCGCAATCTGTAAAAATTACGCATTTAAAATGTAAATTTTCATGGCAACAACAATAAAGACATTAACAGACAACACGATACGAAAAACACTACAATCATTATATTAGCTAAAACGATAATAAGTTACATTACAAAACAAAAGCACGAGCAACAGCAATAGCAAGAGCAACAACAGCGATAGCGATAGCAATAGCAATAGAAAGAGAAATATTGTTATTAAGAAAAACAAAGTAATTACAATTTAATGATCGGGGTAGAAAGTGTTCATTAGATGCTCTTATTTTCGCTGTAATCGCTTAATCCCAACGTTCACAATTGTTGTTTTGTTTTCTTTTCATTTCAATCCATATACATACGCTTCGTATTGACTGCTGTGTTTCGGTTTGCTTCGCTCCGACTGTGTGGTATCGGATGTTTACATTATATATGTCTGCCCACTCAACCTACAAATCTCCTGTCCGCCTTCTACTTCTCCGGCCCCGTACTACTGCCATCTCCTCTCATCCGTACAGAAGCCAATCCGGATAATGAAATTAAAATCAATTGCTGTGTTAATTGATTTTTATTTTCTCCCTCACTTTTTTCTTTTTTTTTTTGATGGTAGGAGCGTCTGGCCGTGCTTGCGTCGAATTTTCAATCAACAAACTGCCTAATAATACGATTTATGTATTATTATATAAATTTCATTTATATACATACACTTTAAATATTAAAAATCCGATTTTAATACTTTTTTTTTTTTTTTTTTTGATTATTTTACATTAAAAGTCTGGTGGCGTGTCAATAATAAATCAATAAATTTTCAAAAGTGGTTTCCTCAAATGTTCAATGATATCGGGTTTTCGATGCCTTAACAATGAATTTTATTTAAACACCTTTGTAAACCTATAATAAGCGACCATTTCTCGTTCCCTAAGACATTCTAAAATGAATGCATGCACGTGCTGCATTTTTATAACCCTTTTGACAAGTTCTTCCGTTCTTCCTTCTTACCCTGCTAAAGGTGAATCATGCCAACTGCTTAAATATGACAAATCAGCATCAAATGATAAAAAAGTTGTTCAACTCACGAATGCTGGCGATTATGTCGCCAAAACCCATTGTTCATCTGTAAGAACAGTTCTGTTTAATAATTGACGTTTTGGAGCTGATGGAAAATTAGAGTAGTAAAATGCGGACCTTGGTTTGGTTTCTTACACGGATTTTATAGTAGTGCCGTACAGCCACAACCGAATTACTAGCCAGATAACAGATACATCTTCTTAGTTCACAATTTTCCATTTACTTAACTAAGCTAACTTGTGTTTGCAAGTACTTGTACTACTCTAGCTAATATTCAGAAAAGCAATTAAGAGAACATTTGTGTTTAGTTTTATTCAACGCCTCTCAATGGCTTTGGCAAGTAAGTCTTGACAAAAACACAACTGTAATCATCGTTACGCGAGACGATAGATAAGCAGCAACAATATTGACTTGACTTGAGGGTTAATTTTCA